>JAOBYK010323470.1:0-18361 GCA_025434845.1 Phenganax subtilis | reverse complement strand
CACGGATTTTATGCCCATAACTTTGTCTCTCCGTGTACGGTTGAATATTGAAAAGGGCTAATGAGAATGCAGTGATAACGTGTACTGGTAGCTTGATTTTTCGCGTTGATTGTCCGCAATATGTATGCGTCTAGCTAAAATTAACTTCTGCATTCTGGTCCGCAACAAATCGGAAGAAAATGTAGAAACAAATGTAAAGTCTCCCAGATATTAGGTACTTTTGCATTGACGTTCACGGCGCATCGCTAACTGCTAACGGCAAACTTTCAGTCGCATTAGATTGTAATATCAACAGTTTTGTAGAGCGAAGTTGCCAAATCACGCTTCATTTCATTATATAGGTCCCCGTAACATCAAACAACTGACATAGTTGATTTTAAAATGCGATTTAAACTTTGCCGTTTGCAGTCAGCGGTTCGCCGTAAACGTCAATTTAAAACTCTCTATTGCGACTAAAACAACGCGACCCGTAGCCGTCACGCGAAATAGCGGTATCTTAACCTCAATACTTAAAGGATTTTGCTTCGCAAGTCCTTAATAGTGGGTTTATCGAAATCTAGGCTTTATGGAGCTAAACATTTGGGTTATAACTGCTTGTACCAGAATAGACATAATTCTTGATGACTCAACCACGTAATCTACGTGGTTGAGTCATCACGTCAGACACCCAAGGGCTTTTGTTGTCCCCCAGGCCAAAATGAACAGATTTAAAAGCTGTTTTTTTCCTTCATCTGCTAGGCTTGAGAAAAATCATATCAATTGCCGATTAAACTCTGGTATTTAGTTTTAGAGTAATTAATGGTTGACACATTTTTAGAAGTCTACTAGTTCTTAATCGTTAGCAAAGTAATTTTAAATTCTTGTAAAATAGTTCTTAATTTAGTCACTTATCTTGTGTAAAAACGTGGCACGCAATTCAGCCTTTTGGCTGCCATGTGTCATTTTTATTAAACGATCTATTTATCTATCTATCTAATCGAGTGCCACAGGGCCAGCACGTCAATCGCGCAACCATTATTATAGGTCAAGATGAGGAATCATGATATCTGTATTTCAAACACTTGTGGAGAATTTATAGAATTATGAGATTTAGTGAAAATAGTACCTATTGAATGGGTTTTATACAGTTCCCGAGGATGTGATGTCAAAGTTTGTTTGAATATTTATACTGCATCGAAATGTTCAAATGTTCATAATGAAATCCAGAAACAGGTTTGTATTCTGAACACGCGATCAGCTGCTTTTTGTAAGCAATTTAATCGGAGGCTTTACTTACAAGCCTGCTTTTGAATTTTATTCCGAAAAAAACATCTGAATTTGAAAACGAACTTGAGAAGATCGCAGGGAAGTTGCAAATGCCTCAGTGAAAAGTGATCTGAAATCGATTGTAACGTTTTACTGATTACGATAATATGCTATTTATTAATTTATCAAGGTATATATCATAGTTAAACTTTCTCCATTGTCAAAAATTGTCACAAAATGCAAACATAACCTAATATTGGCTAATGTTGAAGTCCATAGTGTTTCATATGGTGTAATAACATAGAGGCATGTAAGTTTCAGAAATGTTTACAAAGTCAGTACTAATTAATTTCAACTAGATTGGATAGCGCTTTAGAAAACTTTATAAGAACAAATTTCATGAGCAGAGTAAATAACAAAATGAAAAGTCATCACGACGCTATGTTACAACATTAATTTGTACTGATGCTTCATAAATTTAACAAAATGATATGACAGTAATAACATCACCAATGTTATCATATGTTGTAGTAAACTACTTGAAACACCAGTTAAAAATAGACAAAACTAACTCTCCTTCGGAGACAGTATACAAATCTACTAAAGAACCAGTCATAATAAGGAACTTCTGGAGCACGTGATTGGCAAGAGTTGGACGGACACTTTTGGTCGAGTCATCTGGTTTCACTGACCAGGAGCTGGGACCCTGTGTTGCCATCTGTGACAGGTCACATGACTGGCAAACCGCTTTATTTTCCAGGACATCAAGACATTTTTTACGACAGCCTACGCATGCAATGGATTTGGAGGTTTTCTGTACACAAAGAATAGAAGCAGAGAAAGTAGATATAGTGTTTACATCTTCTTCCAGTGCCACCAGAGGGATATCAAAATCTCGACATTCTGTTGCAGAAAAAAAATCATTACATGGGGTATTTAGGTACCATTCATACTCGGTGATGACTTTTAGCATGAGATTTTTGAACAAATATGATTTACTGACTTCAAGACAGTAGAAATATCTTCCCTAAACGCCGACTTTTAAAGAGGCAGTAGGATCTCTGATTATCAACTCATTTTTTTGGATGTTGCCTGAACGGTATGTTGCAACCATTTTGATTCCGGGTATGCTTGCTTCTTGACCCTTCACATATATTAGTTGTTCACGGGCACGGTTGTGGATAGCTGACAACTTAGTTGGATCTCCACTTGTGGTAGCAGCCAACTCGTCAGAATAGGGATATATGATTTGATCGTTTTCCAAAGGGGTTATGTTGGTCTATTTACCAGTAATGAGATCATCAGATGTGGTAGCTTGCTTGAAATCTCTTATTTTAACCGGACTTTGTGTTGCAGTTAGTAACAACAGCTCGTACAGGCATGTCTTCAGCTTGCACAATGAAATTTGGGAACAGAAAGAGAGTTAATGCGTTCGAACAGTTCAGCAGAATCAACCGAAAAACCCAGGAAGGGTTTTTTTTGAGTATTGTATATAGTCGTAAGACACACATCAGTTTAGTGGAAAGGGTTGTAAAGCCTCGCAGTAGCAAATCTAAAATATTTTGTGGCAAGTCAAGCCAAGGTTAACAGCTTGGGAACTGGTGTCATGACGGCGCAGGTCACGTAATCGAGGGGGTACATATATCGGGTAGGTACTCTGTGCTTACAACTTTGACGCGTAATTGCTTTAACTGACGCGTTTCTTGGTTCTGCACGGATCTAGGTATCTCGGTATTAGTTCTCTGACAAATTTTGCTTACTTCCGGCTAATTCTTAAATTTGCCTCTTTTCCAACAATTTAAATGCGCATCTCACTCTGAGTCCAAGTAACAGTTCTCGCCCCAGTCTATTCCTCGGTCAGATAAGCTAGCATCTAGCCTTCCAAACGGGTAACTATGGGTGGACTAAGGTGTCAATACAAAACGTATGGCAGCGATGCTGCATCATGGCCGCTATTTTCGCTGTCAAGGCACTTAACTCGTGAAACCGCCTGGACACTCCCTTGTTCAGGGAATCAAGAATGCTAGACAAATAGATATTGTAAAAAAGAAATTGAGGTTAAGCAGTGGAGGGTTTCGCTAGGGAAGGACTCCCTTCAATAGATGCCACGGAATTGATATGGTCCTGTATGATCACTATCTACAATCCTGGCCAAAAATAATGGGAACAGCCGAAAAAGTACACGACTTTATTACTATGATTTATTAATGCAAATCACATGAATGAAGCCCACCTTCTGCTTTCGGTGCAGTTGCCCCCCCCCCCTTCCCCCCCGTGCAATGTTGGTACGAATCCCTTGTTGCGAAAACCATCAAACCCAATATTGTATGGTGGGGGAGGGGGGGTATGCATATGCTTTTGCCGACTAACATAAAGAATTACATTTTTGTTAAAAGTATTCCCATAATTTTGGCCAGGATTGTAGTTGCATCACGTCACTTGAATAAAAAATTACAGTAACAATTGAAGAAAAAATGGTTTCAAAAGGCATTATTATAGTTCCAATGTTATTACACTTGCCTTGTTTTAATTTAAAACTGGAATTACTTTTCCAAGATTTTTTAACAATGGACGGATTATTCCAAACCTTGGCCCCATGCAAACGCAAGACTTTTCCATGCTATTTGTTTTTAATTTGGGTAAACATACTATTTCTTGCATTGTAATCAAGGACTGAAATCGTGTTGGTGAAAATTATCTTTAAACGATTTGGCGATATTTTGCTCTGAAATTAATACATGGGGATGCTAAATGACTTTTTCGATATTATGGAATTTTTTCATTCTTTGAATGATGCATTTTATGTGCTTCCTTGTTTTAAAAATATAGTGATATTCTGATAGAGTTTAGTTGGAACATTCCCTTGGAATTTGATTTTCCGGTTTAACACACATATTGCCCATATTCCATGTAAGCCTAAGTGACTATAGATTATTAACGTGGGAGATTTTGAGTTCAAACTGGTTTGCAAACAGTAACAAAAATTAACCAATGGTGAGAAGAATCCCCGGAACTAGTTTTCCTCTAGCCAAATGAGTAATTTTGGTAAAGTGTTTATTAACATGAAACTACTGAGCTCGTCGCATAAGCAAAACGGCAAAGTACAGGTCGCTCGCGGCAACTAAGTACTGCTACACACGATACACTATTGCTGTGTAAGAGATGGTCAGAAAAGGTCGAGCTGTCTTTGCAGAGGTTGGTGAAAAACAGCCTTTCGGCGCAGACCAGTATCTGTTGGAATGACAACAAGAAATAGCAGGAAAGGTTGCGCCATCTTCACACATCTTTCATTGCAATGAAAACCAACGTCACTCAGCCAACTCATGCCCTCGCCATATTGATGGTAGGTTCGATGCATGCAACTAACAATTAAAAGATCGTGTAGCTCCGCTGGGATCATGAACTCATTACCAGATTTGATTTTCAATAATTGCTGGCAACCAAAACATTTTTTCACTAAAGAGGTGCACAAGCCAAGCAGTGCTAAATGGAATGTTCCCTCAAGAGCTGTAATAGAAGAACTTTCGTTTTCAATGGTCGAGGGATGTGACGTTGAAGTGCTAGGTTGAACAGGTGACGGCTATATAACATAAACACATAAAATGTTTCAATCAGGCACGTTGGTGTTGTCAGCGCAAGTATAGCATCATCACTACAGATACTCGTGTATTGCGCACATTTCTTCAACGCAACCCACTCAAATCAAGAGATAGTCTCAAATCTACGAAGGCCGAGGAGGGACTTCGGACTTTTTTGTTTACAAAATATAGTACGTTCTGACTTCTGATCACGAATCATTTCTCTACCTTCACTTTTTCAAGTTTCAGCACACGTGCGTAAACATAATTGAATATCTAGAGCCAGTTGTATAATAACGTGGTTAACTTTAACTATGATTAGCGTTAATCACTGTGGTTAAATCCTTAACTATGATTAGTTAACTACATGATTTAAATGCGTTGAACAAAACGCAGTTTGTCGGGTGACTAATCACGTAGTTAACTTTCGTGGGCTTCGCGTGGGGGTAGTTTAACACTAAATAACATAAAGTATTCCCAAATTTTTAACAACTGGTGCGGTTTGGCATACGATTGCAGACTCGTGTTTTCTCAAATTTGGCGACATTTTCAATATTTTTATTGACTATTTTGACAAAATACAAGACAACAAGAATAAAAAACAAAACGATTAAACAAAACAGGCGTTTTTACCGCAAGAAGTTTTAGTTAAGTCGAACTACGACTTGCTGACAAATGTGGAGCGGTTTTATTCATGCTATGGCTTCTCCTCGGTATCTACAAAGCTTCCGAAGCAAAAATACACATTGCTTTTGCCGAAATGAGGAAAAGAAAGCTTCCCTGAGAGTTTGCAAACATCGGACAGGCCTTCTCAGGTTAGATAATGATTGATACCCGTTGGCAAGATATGATTTTAATATTCAACATCGCCATTTTTAACTACACCAAGAGTAAACGATGCTCTTCGGCAGAGTTAACTTTAATCACACTTTAACTACAATCAACTCTAACTACATTTTTATACAACCGGCGTAAGTAAGTGATCAAAGTTAATCACTATTTAACTACAAAAAAGTGATTAAAAAGTGATTTAGAGTTTTATACAACCGGCCCCAGCTTCAAAATATTCCGACATTTATGAAACTTAGAAGTTACCAAGTTCTTTCTTGTTAAATAAGAATATTTATTACTGCAGCGCGTGCGTAGCAGCGCCAGCAGTTAAAAAATGGCCTTGTGTTTTGGTTTTTTTTTGTTTTTTGGGGGGTCGCAAATGTGTCAATTTCCGGTTCGCGCCAGAAAAAGTCCAGCGCTAGCTTCTCTATGGGTGCTAAGAGCAATTGTGTTGCGTATTGACAAGTGAACATGACCACACATGACACTTGGTTGGTTTTGATCGCATAAGATGAAATCACAATTACCGAAGTAACTGAACAAAACAAATCAAGAAGTTTCGCAGTAGGGCAAAGTTTTGAAGACAAAATTTAGTATTTATTTACTAAGACATTTTGAAGTCAAGTTCTATTCAGGTAAGAGTATAATTTTTAAAATATAGACTGTAGGAGTTTTGCTTATTATAATTATTATAGATAAGCCTTAGCGCTTGCGTTGGAAACGATCAGTTGAAGCCTCGAAAGTGGTCTGCTGTTGCTCGAAAACCATAACCCTTTTTGTATTGTTATGTTCTAGTTTGAGATCTTCAGAAAATGAAAATTTTTGAAGTTTAAACAGATTCTCGCCTGAATTTATTCCCAGGGTGTAAATTTTCTACGTGTAGTAGAAAAATATCCAATATTTGTACGACTATATTAACAATTTCTTTATTGCGCAACATTTCGCATCCAAACTTTGCCGAAATTTGTATGCCAAACTTTGGATGCTCTTTCAGATTGTAGAGAAAGATTCTCCTAGTTTAAAATAATTTAAAAATTCAGGCTAAAAGGTGAAAGGTGCATTGTATTAAATGTTTAATTAAATTGTAGAGGAAAAGTGTGGCGCTCTGTTTAACTAATGCCCGTACTGCGGTTTTCTTTTGAGCGTGGAATAGAGAAATTTAGTTGTCTCCAAATTTTATAATTAAGCAAAACCAGCTTCACAGATGGAAAGAGGACATTAAAATTTATGTAAGTGTTAAGTTTGAGTGCAAAAGATTACAAAGTAAGACCATACGGTCTTGTAAAGTTTGCACAAATTATATTTATATTGCATTGGCGCAAGCTAAACAATACCCATCTCAGCAGGAAATGGGTGTTAAATCCTCTTCCGTCGTAGAAAAGTGTATATATTGTACAAACTTTGCATCTCCGTAATATCGTTATTTTATAATACATCGCCCCAAACTTTGCACTTATACTAATTATAATTGGCGGTTTCCATCTGTGTTTAAGCTACATACACTGTAAGTTACATATTTTGCTATTTGTTAGGTTGTTAGCAACTTGACGCTTCCTTGGGGGGAATTATTGTGTCGGGATTTGCGCCGCAGTTAACGCCAGAGCTGGCGTCTTGTTGTGCAACATTTTGCATCCAAACTTTGCCGTAATTTGCATGCTCTTTCAGACTGTAGAGACAGATTCTCCTAGTTTGAAATAATTTAGAAATTCAAGCTAAAAGGTGAAAGGTGCATCGTATTAAATGTGTAATTAAATTGTAGAGGAAAAGTGTGGCGCTCAGTTTAAGTAATGCCCCCCTACTGCGATTTTCTTTTGAGCGTGGAATAGAGAAATTTACTTGTCTCCAAATTAAAATTAAGCAAAACCATCTTCAGAGATGGAAAGAGGACTGTACAAACTTTGCATCTCCGTAATATCGTTATTTTATAATATATCCCCCCAAACTTTGCACTTTTACTAATTACAATCGGCCGTTTCCATCTGTAGTTAAGCTACATACACTGCAAGTTACATATTTTGCTATTTTTTAGGTTGTTTGCAACTTGACGGTTCCTTGGGGAAATTATTGTGTCGGGATTGACTGGACAGTCAGGCTTATGAATGCCAAGTTACCTATAGTGAATGTCGTTTAAACTTTCAAATATAAACACAACTAGGAATACAACTATGAATGCAAAAGTTTCAGCTATGGATCCCAGTGTTATAAATGTGAATGTCAAAGTTAAAATAATATGAATGCCAAAATTATAAACATGAATTCCTATTTGAATGCCACAGCTGATACCAATTGCGGTAATATTTGCAGGATTAAATCTTTTGATACTTAAGTAGATCAGCTACGTGGAAGCTTACGATCACGTTATTTGAATATTGTATTTAATAAAAGTCAATTATTCGTGACTGACAAGAAACAATGCAGTTGTTGCATTAATCGATATCGTGAAAGCGAACCCAGTGGAATTCATGTAAGACTTCACCCAGGGCACACCTCGTACCCAGGGCTCCTATGGTCAAAACCGACAATATTTGCGCCGCAGTTAACGCCAGAGCTGGCGTCTTGTTCTAGCAAAAATGTTTTTGTGCGCATGTCTGAGCAAAAGCTACTGACTGAAGGGGAGTTTTCTGTTGGGCCTGTTACAGCGGCGGCACCCGCGATTTAAAAGCAGACGGGACTTTGAGCGTGAAAGGCGCGAGCCGCCGCACCTAGGAAGGTCTGGGGCATGCTCTCAGGGAGAGTTTTGGAATTTAGAGTCCCTGAAACGCAAGATTTTGGCGGGTGAATCCTAAGAAACTAATGAATAAAAAGTCAAAAGCTAAAAATCAGTGGTCGCAAATTTTTGAAGGATTCTGAATTTTTATCAATATTACGAAAACAATTTAATATAAGCTGTTTCAGGTATAGTTGAATGTACAAATCTTAAACGTTATATCTCACAACAGATTAACCTTTCAAATCCAAATGATTAAAACCAAAAATTACAGCAAAATTTTAACTACTGATTTAAAACTCAGGGAGTCGGAAGTCAGAAGGCTGAAGTCGGGAGTCGGAGGTCCCTCCTCGGCTTTCGTACAAATCAATTGTAGTCATGTTTCTGTAAAGTACAAAATACCGCTTTCAAGACGTGTTGTCGATTTCTACGCGTAAAAGGTACGGAGTACGTGCACTTACCGCAGTTCTAGGATTCCCAAATTCGTTTTGGGCAGTTTGCAATGGTGTTGTTCCTGAGGATAGAAGTCCAATTGCAGACGTACATACCGATGAACTTGTGGTATTAGCTCTCTCTAAAAAAACGACCATCTGAGTTACAAATTAGTCTCCACCTTCATTGTCAGCCAGATACTGTATACAAAAGCTAAGAATTACAGTTCTGGTAACTGCATAATGTGTCATATGAAACAGATCAAGAATAGAACGTCCATACTCACCGTTAACTGAATAATTGAAGTTGACACAGCCGAAAGTTCTTGAACTTGGGAAATGTTTTGTGTCTTCCTGTGATTGCTAGTACGACTTTCGATGCACATAAAGTGGATCCATCTATATTACCAATTCTCTGCAAGAATGAATGTTGTTATATACCATAAGATATTATCAGCATGCAATCGTTTTTTTCCCTTTCTAGTTGACCCTAAATCGTGCCATACTGCAGTCGGCTGCACTGTAAACTACTCTAAATATTAACGTTGACAAAACACTGGGGTACCAATTCAACAGTTAATGTTAGTTAATACCCCACGCATATGGAAGTATTTGGAAATTGATTTTGGCACTAACCGCTCCTCTGGTTGTTTCCTGACCCTTTCTTTCTTCTTTGCGTTGACTTCGTGGAAATTTCGCCTCGTCTTTTGGGCATATTGTGTGTAGCAAGGCTCGTAAAGTTTGGTTCCTCGCTGGTCTTTGGAAATTTTCCGAAGAAGTTTATCAGAACGCTCTCTTTTTCGGCCACTGCAACAGCATGGGCGTACAATTCATGCCATGCCCATTGTAGGCAAGTTGTGTCGCAGGAAACACCCCCCTCCAACCCTTTTTTCTTTACAGGAACAGCCCAACCATTCCTACTGTAATCTTGAACGTAGTAAATTGAATCACAACCAAACGTATGGATTCTGTCATCTAGGTCTAGCAAGTTGCTGGCTTCAGCAAACATTTCTCCAGAATAGCATGTGGAACGCAGGTAACAGTTGCCTGCGACGTTTGAATTGAGTGGTTTTTCAGCTTTTTCTCGCCACTTTCTTCGTTTTTTCGGTTTTCGAAATCAGGGCCAGAAGCGTCAGGAATCCTCAGGGTATCTTCGATTCGTAATAAAGGACTACCACAAAATTTCTACAACGCACTTGTTTATTGTTGTTTGCTCATCTTAAAGTATCTATCTTCATACACCAAGAAACTTCTAAAATCATCAGCGACTGACAGCTCACCACGAAATGTCACCACAGCTAATTGTTCACTTTTTGCGAAGATTTTCGATACAATCGGCTTCATTCAATTTCTTGCTTTTGCCTCCTTTTATGCATGCGATCATGCATTTGTTGGCGTTGTGCGAGTAAACTTCAGGAGTATAGATCAGGCCAGAAAGAGATCTCACATCGGCTGTCATGGAACTGGAGAATTGATCCGCCTTGTTTTGAACGATATACTTCAAGAACTTCTCTCTCTCTCTCTTGCCGACATTCACTCACAAAATTCCCCCGTTTGATTTGCTGGAAGCAAGACTTTTCAGAGATGAACTGAACTTTCATCCAACAATGTCTTCCTCGTACTGTCTAGCTTCCATACCGCCTATTCCCAAATCTTTCAGTTTAGATACTATCGTGTCTTTCATGTGCGTGTCGCAAATGGAAAAGAACTCTAGAAAGCCATGAAAAGAGGACGTTCCCCGTCAGTTCCAAAAGCAAGTACACCTTGGAGCGCTGGATCAAAGCAAATCATGGTAGAAAGAAAGGTGTAATAAGAAGTAGCTACAAAGTTTGCGATGATGCAACAGGATTAGGCCAAGCATTACCGAATGAACACGCGATATCGTTTCTAGCACCAGGTCACGGTATATTGTAAGGCACACGTAAAAATCCCCGACGTTGAAATTTACATCAACTCCTACCACTAAGAAACTTGTTGGGTTTTTATAAAACCGTTTGACTTCTGCGAGTTGCAAGCTGTTGGCCAAAACGATTAGCATTTCAAAAGCTGAGCTGACCTCACGTATAAGCATCAACTTCGGTTGTCATTGCTTCCGCTTGCAGTGATCTATCACCGACAGGAGAGGGTCAGAACGAGAAGATAAAATTTTCTTCTTCTTTTCCTCAGACTTTCTTGCAAAGTTAGCAGCTTGCTGCCTGTTGTGCGCAATCTCTCCAGATGAGCGTATGTTTCCGATTCCTCCTTGCTTCTCTGAAAGAAGATCAGCAGTAATCGTCAGGGTGTTTGTTTGCCCAATCTTGCTCAATCTTAGTCTTGTACTTGACTGTGTTCGATTGAAAGGACGACTACTAAGGGGAGATGTTCCATGAGGTTTTATTTCAATTTTTTTTTCTCCTCCAGTGAACTGATGGTATTGTACGAAAAAGTACAGATGATGAGACCCATCACGACCTATGACACATAACAAATTTCAAATTTGTTTGGTTTTGCAATTTCATTTTAGTCTCCTGTTTGTAAGGTATTATCTGAAATACTACAATGTGCTCCATTGCATATACGATTTTTTTTTCAAACCAAGGTTCAAATTCCTTACAACCGCTGTGTTTTAAACATATAAAATTAATCAAACTATTTTGAAAAAGATGCCGAAGAATAAAAGCCCTTCATACTAAAAATTTAAAAACGCAGAAGCGAGCAATGAAAAAACGGCCGTATGAAAAGTGTAGCTCTGGTGGACAAGTTATGCAAGTCAAAGAAAACAACAAGTTGAACAAAATGACAAAAACTTCTTACTTTTTATCAAAACAAAATTCCTTCTCTCATCGTCTGCTGCCTTGTTCTTGTAAAAACGACTCTCAATCTTGTATACGGTGTTTTTTTTTCCACAATGCTTTACATCTGTCAAATTGATATTTTCTCCTGTGGCTACGCAGTAGAATGTTTTTGTCCCAGAACAAATCCACGCACCAAGCCATCAGATAAAGCATCCTCGACGTCTTTAAAAAGTCTCTTGTTGAAAACGAGCGCAATATTGTTTGAAATTTGCTGTTGGCTTTCCTCTTGCGACTTTCTCAGATTACCGTATCTTCGGACTCAGGAGTATTTTGGCCACCGTAACAACGTCAATGCCACGTTGTTTCCCCTGGTAGTGTAGAGGAAGGTTTGGGCTGTCCTCATGGCGCTCAACAGGGCAATCGCACAGTGGAATCACCGTGATCTAGCCAAGCCTCATTGCTACTGAACTCTTCGTCACTGCAAACCGCAAAGAGACAAAAGGTGTTAAACATTCGAGTGTCAAACTACAATACACATCCTTGTCAGTGTCCTTATCCTGAACTGCTATGCGATCTGAATGTCAAGTAATCGTACAAATCAGTGCTACTGGGAAATAATAATCAGACAAATAGATCACTGTCCAGTGAGTGAATGCGCATGCCTATTACAAATATATGAACGCGTTCGATTGCTTACTTTTTTCAGAGCATACTCAATGCAGTATAACTTTATTTTAATATTAAACGCGAAAGAAAACAGTAAACAATATTTTTGATTTACTACCTCAACGATCAAAGTCACCAAGCAAACCAAAATTTTACAGCAGAAGAAATGTATCATTGAATAGTATACCTGGAAACAGAAGGATTTTCCGTGGTACCTTCAAAGAAACTTCTGGTTGGTCAGCTGCTTCGGGCCTGATGACATGAAATAATATTTTAAAATTACCACATAAAGTAACAGAGGTACATTAATTCAGTACATGAAAACAATCGACACCTTTTACATAGTTGTTTACGCCGGAAGTGTGTACTGGTGAAAACAACAGCTCGACAATTTCTGTCATCATCAGTGCTATAGCTCGAAGAAACATAAGAAGTTTCAATCAAGGCTTTACTTTCACAGCTTACCATATGATAAACACAAAAAAACTCCTGCATTATTTTTTAAAAACGTATATATATATATATATATATATATGTTTGAAACACACTGGACCAAAAACGAAGTTAATTTTTACAATATTTACTTACATTGAAAATGAAGTATCGGGACGAACTGAATCTTCATTTAAATAAATAACGACGCATGCGCGGACATGATCTATCAGCCTAGCAATACTCCGATTCATGATATATTATTTGTAACTAACCAAAGCTCTCTTCATGTATTTGTTACCCAGTCCGGTACATTGGTTATACAGTATATCGCTGTGCTACTAAGGCAGAAAAAAGCTTTCTTTGGACCTGAAAGGACACTCATTCCAGTTTTTGCTGCGTATATCAGATGAAAATTTCTAACTTATTTTGGCTTAAATGCAGGGAGGAATTTGCACACTCTGCGTTGGAAGGAAGAACATGTCAACTCAATGCCTATGCAAAAGGCATTGTTACAAACTTGCGCTTGACTATAATTATTCATGTTCTATGCTGCACGCAATATTCTAGCTAATTAAAATTTATTCCACAAATAGTATATCTAAAGTAAGATGCTGTAGGATAGCAGGGTGTGCTACCAACCAAGATGGATTCACCAGAAAATACTTCTATATAAAAGTTTGCTGATTATACTTCTGTCCGATATATATTGATCTTTCTCATGTTCATCTCTAGTTAGATACGCGAGCTATAAAGCCCGTTCTCTACTACGCGAATTTTTTTGAGCAAAAAATAAACCCGGCAACGTGATTTGCTAGCAAAACAATTTGCCGCCAAAAAGTCGAAAACGAGCCAATCACGTTGCCAGATTTCTTCCTCGCGCGAATATATTCGCGTAGTGGAGAACAGGCTTTAGTCTTCCAAATCGCACGCAGTTTACCGCTATTTTGCGACGAACTCAGTAGTTTCATGTATGTACTTTACCACCACTACGACAATGTTCCCATGCCGAACCATTAATTGATTTTGCAGAACTTTGACACAAGAAATAAGTAAAATGTTTAATATCAAGTTGTCATTTTTGCTAGTGGAAAAGTAGCTTCAGGGATTCTTCTCACGATTGGTTAATATTCGTTATAGTTTGCAAGCCAGTTTAACTAAAAACCTCGCACATTGGTAATACATTGTCACTAAGGTTTACACAGACTAGTATATATAGAAAATATGTTGAACCAGAAAATCCAATTCCAAGAGAAGATTCAAACTTGCAAAATTGTCGCAGAATAACTATCACTATAATTTAAAAAGAGAATAAACACGAATATTACGTCATTCAAATGGAAAAATTCCGAAAATTCCAAAATATCCAAAGTCCAATGCAGTCCAGTCCAGGTTTTACAATATCCCGTATGGAGGTTGCAATCTATTTCTGATATATGACACATTGCACGTGTTAAAAACATCATCGACTCGGTTGGGCACACTGGGCACGATTTATGCATACATTCTATTACACGTAGATGTAAACTGGCCAGCACAATTTGTAATTTCTTCTTCGTTTTTACAACAGAAACTTCGAAAAGTGTCAAAAGCTAATGTGTAATTTCTATTTCGGCATATTGAACACGGGTAATAACTTCATTCGACCGCGATTCGTGGTATATTTAGTTCTTGACTTTCATTAACTGGTAACTTTGATTCTAGCTAAGACTCTCCAGATATGCAAAGGCGATGTAATATTTTTAGTAATTTAGTCTACATGTCTTTTAAAATCTCCTGCCACGGATAGATTAATTTGCTGTAAAAATTTGAAAACTTGCTTATTCAATAAACTAAATGATGCCGGATCCAATGTGCCAGCAAATTCCTCGTTTCGTAAGCAATTAAAACATTTCTAATTATTTCTCATGTGACTTTAACGGCTGGTTTTCATATCGTCGTAATTGTCGTAAACATAGAGTCACGATCTTTCTAACAGCTGAATTAGAACACTTTCCAGCTAATTATATAAAGAGCAACTATCAGTTGATAATATCTAAGTTATCTATGAGATTTGCCGCTAAGAAGATAGAATATTTTGGCATTTAAGAGGGATCTTGACTTTTCATTTACGACAATTACGACGATATGAAAACCAGCCCTAATGGCTCTACATGACCTAGCATACAAAATTCTCGGGAAGATCAAAAACTCGTTTTCGTGAATGCCTTGCAATAGCATGTTAACTTTGTCAAGTTGATAGGTCAAGATTTCGGTCGAGCAAATTGCTCTTCGTCGTAAGTCTTGGCCATGCCCATGCAGTAGTTTGACAATTACCTTCATTCCTATAGTCATGAAATAATTGATGTTAAAGACGGTACGTCCCAGTATGCATTACCCCCTCATAGTTTCTGGTTTTGAGCTTTCGAAGGACAAGCTTTTTTAAGTTAGCTGTATTGGCTTTTTAATTATGCTTTATAGCAAGTACAAAAAAAGTAAATATTTTGGTAAAATACACTGTATGCAAAAATGAAAGCAAGCGAAGTCAATATAATGAGAAATATGTGACTTCTCTGTGAATACTTTATCTACGACTACACTCAGTTAGTCCATGCCGAACTACACTAATTACAACTTACCTATGCTCATAATCCAGTCTATGAAACTCCTCAAAACAATTTAAATGTCTAGTAATATGTAAATACTTCTGACACTGCGGAGCAGCGCAGTAAGTTACTACTTTCCTTTGACCCCGCCCTGACCTATAACAAACGTAACAATTACGCTTACAATCTGCAACCTTGGGCAAATGAACAGTTTGAAATTCAGGCACAGATCGAAATTTCTCTTGTGCAGGTGGCACGTCATATTCTTTAAAACCACAAATTTGCCTCACTAATGCTTCCCTAAACTCAACTATACCATATTTAGATGTCCGCTGCAAATCCCCATTATCCAGATTCTCTTCCCTATGCTTCTGGAAAAGAAGAAAACTATTAATGACAGCCATATCTACAAGATGAAAGAACAATACCTTCCACCACCTATAACATTTACGAGCTATGTTATGTGATGCAAGCATCTGATCTGACCTATCTACTGCGTTCATGTACTGGTTATATCTGTGTACAGCATAGGGTTGGGGCACTTCTACTTTCTCAAACTTTCCCTGCTTTCTCACTCTCCTTTCTGCTTTCCCCACATCATTGGCTGAATCAATTGTTGTTAGCATTGAAACAGGCTTGTTGTCAACCCACTGTAACGCTAAAACATTTGATTCCCTTACCCACCTCATGCTTCCTCGCTGCTCACCCTTTGCCCATGTCTTCACATCTACCAAAGCTTTTGGAAACCCCGTGGTGTTTACCCTAACTGTACCTGTTGAAGGAGTTTGATGAAGAAATAGATCCCTAACTAACTGAACAGAAGTATAAAAATTATCAAAAAATACGTGATACCCCTGACCAAAATAAGGTTCTACTAATTTCATCACCACGTCATAACCCAAGCCATGCTCTGAACTCTTACTCGCTTTCTTACCTATGTAAACATTAAAATCACATGAATAACCATTACAACTATCAGCTAGTACCCAGAGCTTGATGCCCCACTTAACTGGCTTGTCCTTCATGTATTGCCTAATACCTGATCGGTGCCTAGACTTTACCATACGTTCATCGACAGCAATATTCTGAGAAGGTTGGTATAAACGTCTGCATCTTTCTTTGAAAGATGCAATAAATGACTCAACCTTACAAAGTTTATTGCTGGGAGTCTCGCTGGTGGGGTTCACTACATGCAAGAAAGCCAAAAGAGCTTTAAATCTAGTGCGACTAAGAATGCCTCTTGCCCAAAGTCCATGATACAAGGTCTTTATGCTCCAATACTTCTCAACATGGGTACTTAATTTTACTAAACCTGCATAGATAAGCATGGCCATCAATTTCTCTATTTCGCTAGGTGAAGTCTCGTTCCAAGCCCCTTCAATATTAGCATACGTGGCATAATCCCCTGTTGCAAGTTGAATGTAGGCATAGCTATTTGTGTGGGTGACTATAGAATTTAACATCTCCCTTGTAAAATAGAGACGAAAGAAATCAAGCTCAGTGGTCATGCTTCCTCTGAGTAAGGCTCGCTCAAAATGAACCCCTGTTGGGCGACTGGGTGTGAAAGGTGGTATGTTATTCCTAATGTCTGGGTCATCATAGCCTTTACATGTCATGCCCTCATGCTGACTCTCACCTTGATGACTTGTTGTGTCCTGACCAGAACCCTTTCCCTGTCCATCCCTTAACCTACCCCTGCCAGCCATAGCCTTACAAGAAGTGCTAGTTGAGTTCTGAGACTCCATTCTACTTCTTTTACTAATAGAGGGATGGCCCTCTTTACTGTTACTTATACTCCCTGCTTGTTCATCATCCTCACCATCTTCTGCGGGAGCATCATCATCATCACTGAAGAAAGCAAATAAAATTGTAGACAAGCAATCACATCCAAATTACTTTAAGGATGACAGTTTGCTTAAAATATACTGATATTCTCCTGCACTTTATGCATGCTGAAATGCAGATTCAGTTATGTTGCTAAATTGAGGGACATATATCAGGGAAACTATAAATGTATTAAATAACCTAGATTTTAACCACTTACTTACCTGGATTTTTACTACAATTATAAAGGAACAGGCAACGCAAAGTTTAACAACAGAAATCATGTAGATAAGGAAATTTGAGCCCTTCATATCATATAGACTTTAGTTAACAAGAACCAAGGTTGGTACATATAAAATGTCTACAAAGTCACGCGTTCTACATGCGAACAATATTTACAATAACAATGAAATAAGCATCAAAAAACTAACCTTGAACTTCCAGAAATCAGTCCCATTAGCCAATCGATATCTTCTTCCTCGGAGGACGATATTCCATCGCCGTCATCGTTATTATCAAAGGCGTCTGAAGCGTTCGAAACGTCGTCAGCAATAAGTGATTCTTTCTCTGCCATGCAACAAATGTGAAAGAGAATAGAGAATGCAGTAGCTGTGGCATCGGCATTCCAATTTCCAATTCAGCCGTTTAGAGGTACTAGACAGGGTTTCCACTTTACGCAATAAAAATATCCTTCAATTTACCATGAATTTCCTTTTTTCACGTAAAATTTCCTTCGCAAAATGCTAAAATTTCCTTTAAAATGTTTCTCGAAAATAATGTCAATCCTGCGGTCAAAATATCGAAATAAACGAAGAATCACTATAAAATTAGTAAATTTCGCATGCACTGTTGGAGAGTTTTAAGCAAAAAGAAGTCGCTATTACTTCACATGCGTTCTGGAATCTCCCCACATTTTTTCCTTCAAATTTCCTTCATGTTTTTATTTCCTTCACTTTTCCTTCATTTTCCAAAAACTTCCTTCCAGAAGGAAATTTCCTTCAAAGTGGAAACCCTGGTACTAGAAGGCTTTTGTTTATCGTGTAAACCAATGCATATCATCTCAACAACGTCATTTAAGAACAACCTCCGGGGTTTTTTGCCCCACTGGATAAAAACCTTAATGATTCTTCAAATGCAGAGAGGAGTTATTACTGCAGCGCATGCGTAGCAGCGCCAGCAGTTTAAAAATGGCCCTTGTGTTTTTTTTTGTGTTTTTGTTTTTACTGCGGCGCATGCGTAGCAGCGCCAGCAGTTTAAAAATGGCCCTTGTGTTTTTTTGTTTTTTTTT
>JAOBYK010323248.1:0-18370 GCA_025434845.1 Phenganax subtilis | reverse complement strand
AAAAATTGTCGATTTCTTGTAGTACACACGAGCAAATAAAACTTGTCAAGGAAAAATTGCCCGTCTGTACGGGGCTTTACTATAATATATATATATAAGGTCAGGGATTGTACTTAAGTCTGGTTTCGATATAGTCGTAAGTGTTGTAAACAAACAGTCACGTTATCTCTCAACGACCAAAATATTCTATATTTTTGGCTGTAATTCTCATAAAAAACATAGATTTTATTGACAAACAATTTGCGTCTCTAACATTTTTTATTTCGGCTAATTAGAACTATTATGGTTCTATAATTATGGAAATCACGCTTTATATTTGAGTAATTTTAAACAGAACTTCATTATATTCTTATACACAAAACTTCATCTTCATGGATTTAAAAGTGTCTATATCAAGGTCAGGGATTGTACATATTGATAATATTTGAGTCATTTGAAGAAGAATTACAGTGCATGTTTTCATGCAAAAACTTCATTTTCATAGATTACTCAAGGTTAGGAGAAAGTCAGAGATTGTAGTGTAACTATTGTAAGTCAACAATACCTGCTTGCACTGCGCATGCTAAAGTGACCGTAAACGTCACTCTGTGTTCCCCAGGCTCCTTAGTAAAGCTCGTTTTTGAGTTTTCCGTCTTCAGGCCCATATCTGGAACATAAGATCAAGTAACATTTTTAGACTAAGCTATAAAGCTCATACGATGACACTTTCCTTCTGAATTTACGCTGTTAAAACAAGGAATTCTTTACGAAAAGTTCCTTATCTCGAACCGGATTTGATCTCGCATCTTCGGGTTAATCGACCGAAACCCTACCTTAAAAATTATAGTAAGATATTTCGAAATATTAGACAAAATGAAGCGTATTTGTTAGCATCAAAAGTGCAACATGAACCAAGACTTTGCCAATATTTTGCCAAGCTATGCAAATGAGTGTTGACCGAAGTCATTCAGCACATGTTGAAAAAACAAAATGCAATTTTCAACAACGCAGCACTATTGCAAATGAATAAATGTACTCACCTGACTAATTTATCTACAAAAAATGTGCCGAACTCAAGTAATACACAGCATTTTAAATAAATATCGTAATTTTTTTACGGCCATGTTTCTTTTTCGCTCTGTTGCTAGGCAACTGTTTGTATACATGTGCCGGGGCACTTTCTCCGGTTACGTTTTGGAAAACCGCTGTACGTATTCATCCAACGCAGGCGGCGAAAACAGAAACTGCGCCTGCTTTATTGTTGGTATACAAAACAGCGGCTCCTTTAATGATCAAACTTCATGTAAGGCGATACTCAGCGGAGAGAATCGGGTGTTTTGTGGCGCGAAATGTTAAAAGGATAAAATATTTTGAAAATTTTGTTTATGTCAAGTTCATTTACTGAAAGTTTTGGCTACGTATATGATTTTATGATACTCAAAGAACCTAAGGATGGAAGGTAAACTAGTGAACCTTGGCTTTAGATTAATCTCAGTGCACAGAAGACAGTCTGTTTTGCTCATCCATGTTACAATTTTATTAACCTATTAAATGGTGATGACCTTGGTGTCCCTTGTATATTTTACTCTTTCGAACACCCAGGGCCGGTTGTTCGAAGCGCATTTGGCTTAAGCGATGGATAAGTTCAAAATAGAAATCATATTTATGTATTCCTTGAACAACGACATAGAAAGTTTTTCAACTGAATACTATAATTATGTATTTCCCCCTGGGTTTAGTACATAAGATTTGATTTGAAACTTTTAGAAGATGTGTGGGAATTTTTTTGAATTCTGACTTATCCACCGTTTAAGTTTAACAGGCTTTGAATAACCAGCCCTAGACGTTTAATGTGTTTGGTTGAGACTTTCCGCTTGATGGGTAGATTATCAATCAGCAAAATTTATATTGGTGCACACTACTTTATTGTTTCACTGTCTATTGCTGGATAAAATTCTTAGTCAAGATTTGATAATTTATATACTTTTCCTTAGGTGAAGATCTTGATAATTTAGCCAGTCTAATGGACGATAATTTTGACAGCGATGATGAGTTTATCGCTCAACTCAATCAAAGTCAAGAAGAACACGAAAATACTGCTGTGCAAAATTGTCAGGATGCATTGGCTGTCAGTAGCGATGACGTTGCGATTCACACAATCCAAAATAATGATAAAATGTCCCCTGAAAAAATGTCAAGTATGTAACATACAACGGCTTTATCCGAATTCTGTAGTTTCATTTGATGTTTTTAGGATAGAACTGCCTCTCAATTTTTGACAATTATATGCCTAATTTGTTCTCTACAGAAACCGTCAAGGATATGCAAAAATATATAAAGTTTCTCGAGACGAAGCTGAAGACTCAAAATGAAGAAATTAGTATCCTTTTGAAGAGAAAAGATTGATCCAATTTTTTAGCCCATAATCTAGCAAAGATTTTCCCCTATGAAGTAAAATGGTCAGGCATTACTCCAAATAAATTAAATGAGTAAGGAGCATTTTAGTGCTTTGCCAATCAGTGGTTTCAGGCATACCGTAATTATTTGAATAAACGCCACGGCGTTTATTAAATTTTTGGAGCTTGGAGTGCGGCGTTTATTCGAGGGCGGCGTTTATTGCAAATTTGGTAACAACAACTGTTTATTAATGTAAAACCAAACTAAACCAATGTAACAGTCAACCAAAGATTTGCACTGCTTAGGTATGAATGCTTCGAATTAACGCCGCAGCGGTAAAAGAAAGTGCGGCGTTTAATAATGTTTTTGCTTATCCCCACGGTGTTTATTCGAGGGAGGCGTTTATTCGAATAATTACAGTAGCTCTATATATCCAGCATTGTAATAGAGTAACATAGTCCTGTATTGCAGCCTTGATTAAATTGCTAATAGAAAAGAAATTGCCTGAAAACAAAGCAATCAAAGATGATACTCATTTGAACGACTGTAAAAGTGAAACTACCACGTCCACTAAAAAATTTTACAATCAAAACACCGCAGCTAGAAATGTGAAAAAAGAAAAGTTGATGTGTGAAAATCAAGTGGAAAATACAGGGTCATCAACATCAAAAACTTCAAATGAAATCACATTTGCCAAAAAACCTCGAGTAGCTCATACGCCTAAACTTACAAGTGATTCAGAATCCAGACAAAAAAATGGTATTCAAAGTATATTTTAGTAAGATCATAAATGTGTAATAAAAAACGCCAGGCTGAAGTGTCGAAACGTCGGGTTTTGAGTTGAAACCTCGAAATAAGTTACATTCGTTTTAGTGAACTGATTTGAATTAAATTCAGTTGGAGAGCTCAAAAAGTTGTTGTTATTTCATTTTCAAGTATGTATATTTTGTCATCTCAGAACGGTTATATTCTGGTCAGAAAAGAAAAGCTGAAGAACCAGCTTCTCAAGATTCCTCCATCAAGAAACACTCACAAGACTTGTCCAATGGCATCACTGATGGCTACTCTGGGCTACGCATTGTGTAGGTGTTCTTATCTACTTCTGTGAATTTTCCTTGCGGAAAATAAATCTACCAAACATATTGGCTAGCAATATATTTCGTCGCGTAAAAGTCTTAAGTGAACCAATCACGTTGCTACATTTATTTTCCGCACGGAAAATTTTGCGTAGTGGAAAACTGGCTTAAGGCTCAGAGGGCAGTGAAGGGTGGTCAAATTCAAATAGGTTATAGCTCCCACGAGATTAAGGAAATAAAGTTTGTTTCGCTAGTTTTTCACATGTTTTTCACCACATACAAGACTTCAACAGGGTTGAATTGCGGGCTCGTTATTCTTAACTAGTATTTTTTGGTGATCAGCGGCATAAGATGTCTGCTAGACTGCAGTAGCCCCATTTTGAGTGGAAAAGTGTCATTTTTTACAGGAATCCTCTTATTTCGTCGACTGTTATGCAAAGGCGCATGGATGGTCGAAAAATGATCAAAATTTCGGCAATACAATCTCAAGTGCGCGGTAATGACATCGAAGGGGATTGGGTCACAATTGGCGTGGTCATTCAGAAATATGGAAAGACAACAGTCAAGGTAAAATGAGTTTGGTGGTTTGGCCGTTTTCATATAAAGGTCAGAGAGCGTACATATTTATAATATTCAAGTCAATTAAAGATGAATTATAACATACGGTATACTTATACAATATTTCGCTTACCCGCGCGGGAAAAGCAATCGCAATGGACAATAGCCTTAAAGTGGTCCGTGGCGCTTTATCCTTGTACTCAGTTGTTTCTATGACGGACACCTCTCCAAAGCGGACAGTAAATTTGATCCTGAAAGTGTCAGCTTTAGAAAGAGTTCACTCTAACTTCAAACTTCGTTTTCATGGATTTAAATCGGGGCTCAATATAAGAATATTTATTATATAAATTTAGCATGATATTTTATAATACTACAATATCATGATACAATTTTGCGTAAATCGATGACGGCAAAATTTTGTAGTCCTTTTGACAAGCACACAGCTTCTTTGCACGGTCTGTCTTATATTTCAAAACCAACTTTATGACTCGAAGTTGACTTCTTGCGCTTTGCGTCCGTTAACTGTCCAATGACACTTTATCTGCATTTTGCGTCGAGTAATTCCGACTATATTGGCCATCGTCTTCCTCGGAGTTGTTCGACTGTTCTCGGCCATTCCCGACCGCTGTCACCATCGGCGTTATTCGATTATTTTGGATCATATCCGGAATTATCCGAACAGTTTCTTGTCGATTACTCGACTTTTGATTTTGCATGTTCCTTCATCAATGGCGAAGCATCGACAAAAAGTTTTTCAAACTTTCTTAAATCATCAACAACACGAAGTAGTCAATAAACTCTCACTTTGTACCTGTGGAAAAAGTGGTTCCTTTGAAATTTCCTTTTGATTTCCTTAGCAATTTCACAGAGCAAGTTTTAGACTATCTGGCATTATCTCTTGTTAATGAGACCGTGTTTACATACCATTTGGTGTTTTCTTTGTTGACTTTTCGCTCGTCTGGGATTTTTGGCGTTTTAAAGGGCTTCACAGGCGTTTTCTTCTGTCTGTTGAAGGGATTGAATTTGGCAAAAAATAACTTTTTGTTTCTTGCTACCTCTTCAACTTCTGGTTCGTGTCGGAACTTTGTAACGAGGTTTTTGTTTCGATTGAAAAACTGCAGCAATTTGCTTGTCTTGGATGTTTTTTCTTCAGGAAAGACTGTGGAATAATGTAACAACGGAGGCTATAACAACTATGCTGTATTTGTACAATCCCTGACCTCAATATACGCAGAATCCCTGACCTCAATGTACGTAGAATCCCTAACCTCAATATACGTACAATCCCTGACCTCAGCATACCTGCAATCCCTGACCTTGATATACGTGCAACCCCTGACCCTGATATAGACACTTTAAATCATTGAAGCGTTTTATTACCTGCCCATTCAGCTTCACCAGTTTTCGGAAATTCTTTATCGAGTTCCATCGAAAGAAATTCTCGTTGCCTTCTGAAAATTCTATAGATGTCCGAAGGCTTCTTCATTGGTATGGCTTTTGAGTTCGAGTTTTTGTTGCTGACTTGACGACTCAAAGTCGTGTTGGTTGCGGGTAAAAGAACGCCTTGTTGGTCAAAAACCTGAAAACAGAATGCGAGGTTTTGAATTTTAATCAAAACGTTGTTGTCTTGGGACGTTCTTGAGTGGATGAATGTTTTTGTAAGTCTACTTCAAGTGATAGGCAATACCATGACAAGCGATGTAGTAGTTTAAAGTCATGTTGTGAGACAAACTCTTGTGAATGAATGTTTTTGTTTCGTAAGACTACTGCAAACGGTATGCAACTTGTACTGATCATGAAAAAATGTTTTTTACAACACGTGTAGTACTTACTTTTGGGAATGGTGTCTTGCTGCCCTGTGGCTCGTGAGACTTAGTGAATGTTATCTGTGATTCGGATTAAACACTTACCTCTTTCAAGTCGGCAGTTACTTCTCCAGTTTCATCCTTCGAATAGCTGTCTCGTGGTTGAAACCTTTCGTAGATATCAGAAAATTTCCTTGCTGGTTCGGTGCAGTTTGGCGCCGTAGAGGCTAAGGCATTGTCGACTTTTGAGTTTATGTTTGTTTTGCCGAATTGACGATGCATATTTTTCTGGTTTATAGGTGGAAGAATGTCTTTTTGACAAGAAATCTGAAAATAATATAATCGACTTTTAGTTTTTACAAAGCAAGCAAGCAAACAAACAAACAAGCAGACATGTAGATATTTTCTACCTCTGGTTTTTGTTGTCCAGCTGTGTCGTCATTACTTGAAGTTACTTTTATTTTTTTCACAAGGGCTTTAGATTGCTTCTTTCGCTTAGCTTTTTTTTGCTTTGTTTTCTTCCCATCAGTCCTGTTGCTTAGCCTAGCCAGAGTGTCATTACATACAATATGACCCGGCTCAACATGTTGTTGCTCAACTCTTCCGGAACTGCACGGCAACTCGGCGGAATTTGTCGGATTGACGCCCGTATCCCGAAGCATTTTGCACAAGGAAAGTTCGGAGATGCTCGCCTTCGATTCCCTGGTTTGTCGCTGGCTTTTTTGTCGTAATAACGCGACGTCTAACGGCATTTTTCGAGCTGTACAAAATATAGATATTTGCTTTGAGGACTTGTGAATTTCATCAAGAGTTAATGAAGCTCTCTTCCCTACTCTTTCCTAGCTAAAGTCCTATTTTACAAAAACAATGCCATATTCTACCATATTCTTTATTCACTCCTAAGCGACATAAGCTCTCAGTGAAGCAAGTGTCGGATTCGTCACTTGATACTGAAAAAAGGTCTTCATTCTTATCGTCATCCGATTCAACGTTGGCTAGGAGAAGTTCAATTTCCTCAAACATCTTCGATTTTTCATTTGGAGAACCTTAAAAAAATAGATAGCTTAATACGAGACTCCCCTTATTGAATATTTGCAACGCTTTACATCCTGGATATGGTAGTATCGCTGGGGCTAATGCAGTTTAGCGGACACCTTACGCCGCTGACCACAAAAAATATATATATTTTATTTAGAACGATGAACCCGCAATCCCCCACAGCGTTGTCAATATAATATATTATTTGGAAGGTCAGCGGTGCTAGGTGTCCGCTAATCTGCATTCTAGTGGTATCGCTAGTATTCAAGTCGGGGGAAGGCTTCTGCAGTTTAGCGAACACCTTACTCCGCTGACAATCTAAAACACATATTTAACATTAGAACGCTGAGCCTGCAATCCTACCCAAATCCTAACCTGGTGTTCGTCATACTGCATTCTTGCCCAATTCATCGTCAAATGAAAATATCGAATGTTTTTGCCAACATTTTGTCGCTGGTCGTCGAGTCGCAACAAAATAAACCGTCATGAATATTAGTGATATTACTATAACCAAAGCGCTGCATATACTTAACAAGGGGGGTCGAGGATTAATAAATTACTTGTGTGCTGGCTTGTTTGTTTGTTTGCTTGCTTGTTTGTTTGTTGAATGTACCTTTTGCTTCGCTACGTTTCTCAAGATTTTCTGGCTTTGTTCTTTCTTCTCCTGAGTTTTCCGAATATTTCTTTGCTTTACTCTTTGAAGAAGTATTCTTGTTTGAAGGATTCGAGTTTCGTTGAAAAAACTCCGAGGCGGACTTCTCAATATGCAGCCATTTATCCTCGTTTACTGAATACTCAATTGCACCTGGCTTTGGCATACAATCCTCGCCATATTTTGACACAACTACTCCCATTTTTTATCGTTTCCTAAAAACTTTTCGCTATCGTAATTTACGCACATTTACTCGCATAAAATGAATGATCATTTGAAGCTTTACGCTTCTGTTGCGTCACAAATTACCGCGTTCGTCACAAAAAGCGCGTGCGATTTGTTAGTGGTGGAAAATCAAGGTCAGACCCACTGACATATATAAATCTGGACTGCTGGCTTGGCGTCAAAAAGCGTGGCCCAAGATGGCCAAAAGTATGAGAGTGTTTGCTCATGAAGTCGGCTGCTGACCAATATTGATGTCTTTATTGAAGAGCCAGCGAGGTCGCAATACCCTCATATTCGTCAGCCTTCGTGACTTTTAATTGACCACGCAAGCGTCAAGTCAAAAAGCATAAGAGCCAGCAGTCCAGATGTATATATGTCAGTGGTCAGACAAGGCCGAGGGTTCATTTGTCGGCTCAAAATCGGAATAAGAGTAGATACTCCAGAAGGAGTTGCAGTATAGGCGTGATCCATGCAACGCTTCAAACCTCCACTCTGATGTCTTCATCACACATTATCACCACTCTGCTCTACTTAAATGAATGTAACATAGCAACAAGTTGTAATGGATATCCAATGTTTCAATCCTCTAGTTCAGTCTGCAGCTCTGCATGGCGCATTATCGTTTCGAAACTCCAGTCTAGTGCAATTTTCATCCAAGGAGATCCAGTCTTGGCTCTTTTCATAACCTTTGTTTTGCATTTGTTTACTCAGGGTGACCCATACAGTATGTGGAAACTGTCCGATCTTGCTTTTCACAATAAGCATCCAACAATTACGTTGTTCCTTTTTGGAGAAAATCACAAGGAACATTGGAAAACCATCGAAGGAAGCGTCGTCGCTTTGCTTAATCCTGCTATATTGCCTTCTAAAGAGGTATGAGTATAAAGCCCATATTCCACTTGGCGGAATTTTCAGTGGGGAAAATAAATCTAGCCACGTGATTGGCTCGCTTCGCGGCGAAATATATTCCTAGCCAATCAGTTTGGGACAGATTTATTCTCCGCACGGAATATCCTGCCTAATGGAAAACAGGCTTAAAGAGCAGTCCCATATTGTCGCAAGTTTCTTGCAGACATCGCCAATAGATACGTTTTGTCAAAAACGTCATTTTTGGATGTTGGTGTTTTGTAGACCACTTCATGCATGTAATTTTTTCTCCAAGGCGTACATCACTTAGCTTATCGATTTTCTTGGAAACTTTGGCCAACTTCCAAACCATATCTATATTGGCGTACTAAATAACCCTGTGAATTTGTTTTTTACAAAGAAAAATTCAAATGATTTCGCTCTAAGTCTGGACAATCCAAAGAAATTGATGATGGTCGGAACTTCTCAAGATTTTGGTGTGTGTCAATCAACGAGAAAGTCTGACGGCGCGAGATGTTCGAATTTTATCAACAAGTACGTGTGGTTACGTCATTGATAAGAAGAGGGGGTCTCGTGTGTCTTTTCTTGTGTGCTGATTGGTCCATGTATTCTATATAAGACTTGACTACTGTTAAGTTTTCTCTGGGAATAGTTTATAATATTTTGTGTCTTTATTTTAGATCTCAGGGTAGTTATTGTGAATATCATGTCACAAGAGAATATGCCAAGAAACGTTCGAAACGAATGGAATGTCAACAGGGGTGGGTAAAGAAAAGAGTCGACTAACATTTCGAACTGGTGAAGCTTCAAAAACTATACTTTCAGAAAAATTCAAACCGTATTGTGGTTTGCCAGCTTTTGAATACAAACAAAATGTCTTATATGCTTGGCTTGTTAACTGGAGCTTTTAATCTGGGAATTTCGATTTGAAATTGTTGAATTTTTGGGGACCCTGCAAATTCCTATGTATATTTTCATGTTTTCTTTGTAGATACGGAGCGCCATCGAAACTTCCCGTAAGCAAACTACAACAAAAAGTCGCGTCAGACGTCTTTTATGGAGGAAAAACGTATTCCGCTGTTCCATCACCGCAGACTCGTAAGGAAAAAGTTACGTTAAAAAACCTGGCATCGTCAAGTTCTGCCAGAAAAGAGTACTTGGACTCATGGAGAGGAAAACAGGACGAGGACACGGATCCAGGTTTGTTAGGTGTATATGAGGCAAAAGCTGATAATAATATCGAATAGATTAACCTATTGAAATCCAGATCAGAGAGCAACCTATTTCAGTTTGGCCTCTTTTGAACCACGGATATGTAAAAACAAAAGTCTTAATTAAAATACTTGGGATACTAAGTACGTAAAATGCAATTGTTTGCATGCAAGAATACGGACTGGGTTCGACTGTTGCGTTTTTCACGCACATAGAAAAGTTTAAATTTTCAAAGTTTGGATTTCTTAGAAAAACTTTAACGAATATAGACACGTATTTATCGAAAACACTAAATTCTGAACGTGTCATTTCGTGGTTGTTTAGAAATCGATTTTTATTACAATTTACAGTTTTCCGTGCCTGCACGTGCCTATGAAAAACGCGACAGTAGAAATGAAGAAGCTCTAAGTAGCTACTTCAAATTTGAAAGAGTTCATAATATTTTTTACAGAGGAATCGTCTGCAGAAAAGACTGGTCCTTCAGAAGACTTGTAAGTTGTTGACGAATAAGAGTGTTTCACGTTTTTAGGATTTTTGAAATTTTATGATACTTGTGTATGAAATATTTCCTGGTTTAATTAGTTAGCAACAGATGGAAAACTTACAGCATGCTACGAATGGACTAATTGTAAAACAGTATGTCTTACTGTTTTAGCCTTGGTCTATTGAATGTTCCGACAGCGGGCTCAAGAAACCTGAAGTTGCATCTTCACAAAGAGGATGAAAAAGGTAAAGGCCTGGGCCAAGCATCACTTGAAATTTTGTTTAGATATATTTTAATATTTTATCTAATTTAAGAGCTGGTAAAAGATACCAAGCCGGTGTTATCGGTGTCGCGCTTTCTCAAAGAACACGAAGCCACCTGTTCAAAAACTGGAGCCCAGTCTACGACCGAGGCTTCGACTCTCAGAGTACCGATGTTGGGGCGAGGACTCAGTCTTCATGACGATATTTTTTTCGACGACGAAAACGTTCCGCTAAATTTGCCGAAAAATTCGTCAGGCACTTTAGATAGAGCGAAGGTAAGGAGAGCAATTACAGCTTCTCTGAGCGATTGCCATATCATAACATGGCTATCACTCGGAGAAAATTAAAAAACATTCATCCACCTGAGTACGTTCCACAATAGTACGACATCACCGCTTTGCCTTTTCTTTTGTTTAATTTTATTGCGTTCTGAAACGCTTTTCATCATGGCACACGAAACTGAACGGACTCGTTCATCAATGCGCAAATAGAAGATGACGCAAATGGAGCTAACACGAACGGGAATCAAACGTCGCATGACATCTTGGACAAACAACATCTTGGACAATACACTTGAGTCTATTTCACGCAATTTTGCCAAGTCAGAATAAAATATTTACCCAAACTTGAAGCCCCCTTCTCCCTGATCAATCTTGAAAACAACTCCCGAAGGGTTTTCTGTTATTGATCAATGCTTCGATCTTAGCATTGAATACGGAGGGGGAGTTTTTATAAGCTGTATGTGATTTTAGGGGAAATATAGAATTTAAGCTACTTTTTCGATGGGTCTCAACTGGTTTTGTCCGAGATTGTAGAAACATGAAATTAATCGATCATTTCGGTACAGACATTATGTTCCATCAACATACGCATACATGCAGCTTGACAAAAAGTAAATGAGCTATGATATTTGCCATGAGAAGGCTATTGCTTAGAGCAAATTGCAAAGTCTTGGTGCATAAAGTTTGTTTTACTTTTACTAATCTTTCGAGTTTTCACTCCTAGAGGCACGCTCTTGCTTTAGTTCGAGAAATTGGCCCATTCGCACCCACTGATCCTAATAGTATCAAGAAGAAAAAGAAGAGATCGTTAAAAGAGCAAGAGGCGATCGACAGCATGTTAGAATCGGACGACGAATCAGGTTTGTGAAAATTTTTTAATATTGTCAATTAGCCTTTTCCCAGTCGAGCAGGGTACTGGGTCTAGTCCTGTACTGAGTCCCTTAAAGGGATTGGCACTACTGAGTCCCTTAGGCAACTAATTGCGCCAAATTTTCAATGACGCAGCATAATCAGCGCTGAAGGCCAATATATAAGATCTGAATAACAAGTAGGGAAAATTCATTTTTTTTCTATAACTTGCCATGGTGATTGCACACACACAACAGTGATTTTAGGGGATTGAAATTTGTATATACTCAGCAATTTTTGATGCAGCCTTTATCGCACTGCACAATGAGCTGTATTATATATCCACTCACTGGGTTATACGTCGTTGTATATTTTATCTTAGTTTTTCGCAATAATCAAAGTTGTCTAACTATAATCCAATCAATTTGCTGGTATCAATATAGTTCGTTTAAATTTATAAGATTATTAGTCTATCAATATAGTCATTAAAATATTTAAGTTAATCAGGTTGTAATCATTATGTGGCCGCACAATATCAACCAACAATACAGGTAAAATTTCTAAATAGAAAGACCTTTGTATAAATCAGTAACTTGACATCTAGTTCATCGCACACATGTTGGGTGTTTAGACGATTTCAATTCCAACTGACTACAATATAAGTCGCAAATATATTTTCCCCTAGTTGTAAAAATCGTCATCTGCATTACATAATGACGTCATTGTTTGTTTCGGATGGCGAGTCTCAACTTCCCGGAAAAGTGTGATTTCACTTTTCCGGGAAACTACAATTTTACTTCAGAGAGACACGCTTATACATTCATCTTGTGTGCGACTAACGTTTGGAAAGTGTACTTTTTCGTTTTCAAAACTATACTTATGTTTAAACACGGCAAGTGTTTGTAATCTTTTGTACAATTTAGTCCCGTATATAAATATCTAATAATACTATTTGGGGGCACTCTGTTGTTAGATCGCGTGTTTCAATGGCCCTGTGGTCACAATATTTATTGATCATGAGACAAAATCGTGATGCCCCATGGCTTTGCTTTTCATTTTCATATCTACATAATCTATTGGTGTGGCCATTCGAACTGTGTTTACAATGCATGTATTATTGGTCATAAGATTACATCATACTGTAACGATATGATTTATGCAATGGTAGAAGATCAGGTACAATGCTTTGTACAGTTTAGTACTGCTTATAAAAATCTAAACTGTCTGGGCATCCTAGCAAGTTTGTTTCATTAATAACAATATTACATTACACTTTAACACTGTACTATTAAAAACATTTTGTACTCTACCGCGCCTCGAAAGTGTACTTTATTGGCCTCTCCCTCTTTCAAATGTACCATGACAAAATCACATGCTATACGTCGGGAAATTACCACTTCCCGTTTAGTTTCTGAAACTAATTGGGGGAATCCCTTGGACCTCTTTACGTTGCCGTCGACGCATTATAAAAGCGTGTCCCCGACAGCTTTTTCAACAGAGTGAGTTAGGCCAGAGTACCTTTTCTACCATCGATCGGAGATATCATTTGAAAATGAATATTGAGGAAGAGATTATTGAAGCTACGTTCTACGAGGAGGAGCTTGAAGCCAGTCCAAAAGAGACGGAGAAATTGAAAAGAAGGCTTAATGAAATATCACGAAGTTTCAGACCGTTCGATGATGAAGTTCGTAGAATCAAAGACAAACTAGTGGCAAAGTTGCACAAAGCACAAATTCATGAAAGAGAATTGGATAATTTTGCTCTTGGTACAATGGATCGGTTGAATAGTCTTAATCGTAATGATCCCGTGATCAAATTTCTTAGAAACACTTATATAGGATGCGCACAGTGTATGCTTTGTTTGCAAAGCGATAGCGCCCTCACTAAGGTTAGCACAGGATTGTTACAGCGCTTATCACAAGCTTTAAGCGTTATTGGATTCGTTTTAAGAGAGCAAAGAGCCACATTGCCTGATTTAGTGTCGGTGCAAAGACAATACCAAAGCGAGAAAATAAAACATCTTCCCGAACTTACGGATTCTTTCCTGAAAGAGCAGAAAGATTATGGATATCTTCGTACGTTCGCAGGCTTAATCGAAGGTTTTAAAATCTTAAGCGAAGTTGGACAGGGTTTGGATTATTTGAGAGGGGAATTCGAGGAACTTAGGAGGCATTTGGATGGTGATAGAATCTCTCGTCGTTTTACCGAAATGCTGTTCACTGCAATGGAGGAGACTTCAGATCTGTCGTGGTGCTGTGGTTGTTGAATGAATTCATCGAGTGTTTAGCTATGAACGTGACCCGAGAACTAAGTTGTTGAACATAGCCTGATAACAGAGTTGTTTTATGACATTATAGCATGTACACACTTACACTGATCAATTTGTACACACTCAAGTTGTTTCGTCAACAATGGAATTCTGTATTTTATGTAAATAAGATTCTGTAATCTGTATCACTTTCGTTTGCTGACGATTGCAGAATCGCTTTTGTTGTATAAGAGCAAGCATAGTCAAACTTATATTCTCACTTGTGAATACATGAAGACTGAAAATGTATAATATGTAATAGTAATGAAGTTGGTGATGAATTTCATTACGTAATGAGCTGCACTAACGATAAGTTTAAACACCTTAGATATAACTTTATAAACGACTTATACGATGTAAATGAAGCTTTTCACTTGTTTAACGCTCAGGAAATATTTCGATATGTAATTAATATTCACGATGAATCTATTATGAAAGTAACATCAAAATATTTCCATGACATACTCAATTTATATGACAGCTTAGTAATATAACTAGCACCAAGTGTATATTCGTCGTATATGTGTAAATATATATGTAAACTGTTTTTTCAAATGTTAGTTCTAGATTTTCATATACTCCTGTAATGGTATTTTCATGAATAAATATTATCTAAAATATTGAAGACACTAGTTTCTTGTGATAACTGTTAACCACGATAAACTCCTTAAAGGATTATAGTTTGAACGTGTTAGACTGCATGATGCATGCTTGTGTGTGTGCTGTATATCATTTGAACTCGTTGGCAAAAATCATCTCGAAATTATAAGTACTGTCTATATGATGGTTTGTATTTGTGCACAGAATTAGTACATATTTAATAAAGTTAATTTACTATCTCGAAAATTTTTCAAAAGTTATATAAATTATATGTATTGATGGAAACTGCTCTTTGCATAAGCTCTGTTGACCTAACATCGTGCCAAGAATGGGTGCTTTTATATTTTGCCAAATATATTTCTAGGGGCAGAGCGAATGGTGATAAGCTCAAAATATAAATCCTTTATATATTTCTTGAGCAACGAAATTGAAAGTTTTTTAATTGAATACAATAATTATGCATTAATCATAGGTTTATTACGCCGCAATTTGATTCGAAATCTTTAGGAGATGTGCTTGACACTCACTCGTGCGCGAAAACATTTGGCCGTAACCTCATTTCCTTTTGGAAACTTTTTCAGTTGCAAACCAAATTTATTTTGCTCTCTTCAACTGAGCATATACCAATATACGTAAACGTTCAGAAATCTTTCCTCCTGGGGCCGGTTGTTCGAAGCCCATTTTGCGTAAAAGTTGGATAAGGCGGAATTCGAAATCACTCCCACACAGATGTCATGTGCTTTGATGTAATTGATCCTAATTCACCCACTTCGAACCAACCAATGAGGATTGAGATTCTTACTTCGTGTTAGGGACACACACATTATTCCCGAAAATTTACTTGTTATTCTATTACATTATTGCCAAAACTTCCCCCCATTATTCCCAAAATCTCCCTGCTATTATTCTCCAAGTTATTCCCCAACTCAATCAATATCAGGTCATATAATCAGGAAAACGAGAATTTTATAACGCTCAATAACGATTTACGCTTTTAACGAAAAATTCGCCTATTATTCTCAATATTCTTATATTAAACCTATTATTCCCGGTTCCAAAAAGTCCCCTATTGTATCAAAAGAAATGTACGTGTCCCTACTTCGTGCCCAGAGGGTAACGGAAAATCCATTGCTCCTCAGGCTCCAAGAAAATGCGATGTCCTTTTCTCTTGGAAAACCGGCATTCGAAACTATTCCTGCATGTTCAACTCTTCCTGATTAAGCGAACGGAAATTCGTCACCATAATGAGTGCTCCCAGAACAGGGTATTTCCCTTTTGAACGCATAAAAGGAAACGCCAGCCTAACGGTTTGTTAGTGCGACTATGAACTTTGAAGAAAACGAGCCGCTTACTGCCGAGAATTTTTACGCTGAGAATTTTGGTAGGAGTCTTGATGAAATTTCAAGGTGTTTTCGCGCGTTTGATTTGGTCGGAGATGTCAGGGATAGCTTCGTGAAAAAGTTGATAAATTTTGGGTTGGATGAAAGACATTTTGTTGATTTTACGTTGGGTACTACGACACGACTAAATCTTTTGTCTACACGGAGTTTGTCAGTGGAGGAATTCTTAGCCAAAGCTTACATTGGCTGTTCTCATGTTTTGCTTTGCCTTCAAAGCGATTCGGAACTTATGAAAACGAGCGAGCACGTTTTGCCGCTTATATCGAACACGTTCGATGTAATTGAGCACGTTTTACGAGAGCACGGAAGCGCCATCCCGAAGCTCGATAAGGATACCAGAAGATACAAGCGTGATACATTGGGGCAATTATGTACACTTACGGATATCTACTTGAGAAGCAAACCCGATTACAAGATACTTAGAGTTCACTGCAAGTTGATCATGAATTTTAAAATAGCAAGCGAGGTGTGTGAAAGCTTAAGACGTCTGCGAGAAAAGTTTGAAGAATTGAGAAGAGAGGCAAAACCAACGAAAAGAAGGTTGTGTCTTACTGAGAGTGGAAATGGTTCGTTTGGTGGGCTTGAAGACATCGCTGACTTATCAAAATTTATTTAAATTTCTATAAACATTCTAGTATCTAGAAGAGGCGATACTTTCACAGATTTCTGTGACCATGAGCGTGGACAAATTGTACAAAAACATAGAGTAATGACTTTGGTCAAGCTTTAAGATAGAAAAAAAGACTTTGACAAAGTTTCCCAATTATTATATCTGCTATGACATTATACTATCTATATTTCGTTTTTACGTTTAAGTTGTTGTGTAAAGAAATTGAAAATAAATTCGTTATATTGATTAACATTGCAGTTTCCTTGTACTTTAGACTGATTTAAATCCTTAAACTCATCAATGAAATGAAAGATGAAAATGAAAACTCTCCAGTACTAAATTAGTTTATATTAATCAATATTTACAAGATATGCATTTGTCTTTCATTATGCAAATTTCAAACCCCGCGTGTAGTATAAAAAGACTTGAGTTTGTAAAATTGATGCTTTAAAGCTTTGACATGATGGAGGCCATAGCTACATCCACACAAATCCGAGATTCACAAGATATCACAGACAGCAGTGTCAGTCATGTTGTGTTGACAGAACAGAAAACTTTTGTCAAACTTTACGATGAAACCCGTGAAGTTCCAGAGAAATGTAATTTTTCTGAAAATTTGGCAGAAAAAAATGTTACTGAGATAGTAATAGTAGACGTCGATGATTTTGGTGAAGAAACGAACGCGTTTGATAAGTACAGAGTTCACGAAATTTGGCATTATATTCAACCGCTAACAGCAATTGATGAAATCAAGCGGAATATCACAAAGCGTTTGACGTTTCTTGGTATAAACACGGAGATTTTGAGTAACTTTTTTCTAGATTGTATGAATTCTATGCCTAAGGATATTCCTGTTCTGAATTTTGCTCATATAGACGAAAATTCAATTCGTAATTCGCTAGAAAAGAGTTTTTTCGCCTACTATCAAGCCGCCATTTTGCTAGAGTATCTTCGCGAGCACACAGAAAACGGCGAGACTAGAAGCTTGTTGAAATATCAAGAGAATCAACTAATAAATGTTTCTAGCGTGATTAAAAATGCGCTAAAGGTTAAAGGATGGATGGTCCCTGATTTGAAACAGATTCAGGTAAACTTCGACGAGTCCAAAGCGAAATTTGACTGTTATGTAGAAGTGTACCTCAAGAGTGTTCCAGAGTATCGATTCGCAAGTACCTCGAGCGGGGAGTCTGGATCCGAGTTACTGCGTCACCATAAGCAATTGATTATCAACTATGAAATTATTTCCGAAGTTGAGTACGCTTTGTTGCACTTACATGAAATAATCGAGGCAATGAAAGCTAAATTTTGAATGAGGACGCTGGTTTTGGTGATATTTTGGGTAGAAAATGGCATAACAACTATTGTTGAAGAGCGTTATGCTCGACAATTTTAAATACGAAAACCTGGAGAGCATATGTGCAGAAGAGGCGCAACAATTTTAAAAGATAATGCGACCAATAAAAATACAGGAATACTTGTATTAGATAGATTAAACATTCATGGCATTAAAACACTCTAGCGAACGATAGGGATTACGTTTTTCACTGTTTGTTTTTTTGTATATGATATCTAAAAATTATTGTAGTGCTAACGTAGAATAAAGCAGGGGCCGGTTGTTCAAAGCTGAATTAGCGTTAACCCTGCGTTAAAATTTGACCAGCTGTTTAGTTTGTACATTTCTGTAAGTCTATTTGTTTCAAAATTTAGCGAATATAGAGATCTTTTTACGTAAATAAGCTTTGTGGAAAAGTGTTGCCAAGTCAGCG
>JAOBYK010323137.1:0-18371 GCA_025434845.1 Phenganax subtilis | reverse complement strand
AATATTTGCGTTCACTTTGTACCACGAAAAGTCACTCCTTGCATCCGCCATATTTATATGTAAATTTGTCGTTTGCACATGCGTGTTAACGGCTTGACTTCGATTTACGATTGATGAAGGAAAAAAAAAAGAAAAATGAAGCCCAATTTACAACTCGGGCCTTTCCTTCCGAAAGCCCGAGTAATAAAATTAATATTGATATTGTAACGTTACTGGTAAGGTTGGTCCCATTTATAGTCGGAAAATGATAAAGGGTTTTTTAGAAAGTGAAGCAGGTGAAGCAGTTGCGGCACAACCCCCATTGGAAAGTTGCTTGCAAGAGTCAAGCCTTTTCACCACCAACAACAACAACTTTGAGGCTCTGAGAGACAAAATAACCATTACCATATTCTGCTGCATATTATGGGCACAAATTGCACACTGACCGGAACGAAAAGTTGGTGATGTATGGTGTTACTCATGTATGTTGTGTGGATGGTTGTTTCAGAAACATTCCAGCATATTCTTGCATGTCGGTGAAAAATAATTTCATAGTATACAACGAGATTTTAAGTTACTGAGTATACGAGCATTCCACTTTGTTATATTTGGTTTCAGTTAATTGAATAAAAAAATCACAGAAATATGTACAATATCTTTTGTTTATTCAATGGTCATGCTTTTTTAAATTTTGAGGCAAATTATATTATATTCGTACAGCCAAGGTGTGTACGGCATTATTTGCACTCTTCATTAGTTGGCATCAGATTATGAAAATAAGTTCTTATTTTGTTCCAATTAGGAGAGTTGTCATAGAACGTTTATTTGACCAGAGTCGAGTTGATCATGGCAAGGAGGCTTACTTGACTCTTTATGGACAAGAATGTCTAGCTCAGTACAGAAACATGACATGAGATCCCCATCGGCAGACAGAGTCTAACAAGGTAACAAAATTCTATACACACATTCTGATAGCAACAGAAAAGACAGTTTGCAATGCAAGTAAGTGTAATTGTTTATGTTACAGAATCTTGTAATTGAACGATTTTGGGTTGAAGTTAATGCTACGGTAAACTATCCGATAAAAATGTATTGCAGCAGATGGAGGAAGATGGCTTTATCAATGTGGAAGTTGAAGGGACAAACCTCTGTGTGTCTCATGTTTCTTGTGAACTTGCCATTGTGGGTTTGAATGAAGTTGTTCAGTCATGGAATTGGCACACAATCCCTAGTATTGTGCATACTTGTAGTTTTCTACATTGTATACACACCTAATGTAATTTTCATGAGATACAACAGCATAGCAGTTTAATTTTAATAAAAATTCTCATGTAATAACATACATCTGTGTAGGAGCGGGAAAGCCTGTTGGTCTTCAAAAAGACAATACCAAGACTGCTCCAATTGATCCAGCTTGGGTGCAATGTGCAGCAGAAGCTGCTGATTCATACTAGGCTCTTGGTGGTTGTCTTACCTGATTCCCATCCTTTGGCATAGATCCACTTCATCAATCTGCTGAACTAGTACGTTTACAAAACCAACAATATACAGATACTGTAAATGTATGGGAAGCAAAGGCAGAAGTCACGAACAGAACAGATAGACTATTTAGAGAAGCTATACTAACTTACATGGATATAACAAGAAGATTATTAAACTGATTCTTCCATTTCATTGAGTTTTGCCATTTGGGAAAGAGAGTCAATAAATATGAAACGTGAACAAAGTAATGAACTCTAGCAGTAATAAAAATGTAGTCCATTCAGTAAATCTTGATACGCACAATAGAATGTCGTCAAAACCCTTAAGTGAAGTAGGAGGAAGTGATTCGTTTTGGTCAACACGGCATTTAGGACAGGTGCTACTCCCTTCATACCACCTGTCAACACAGGTTTTGCATCCCAAAATGTTGCTGTAACACATGCTGACTTTTGTGGTTTTGCTATGTTTTGGCATATGACGCAAAAGGGTTTGCCTTTCTTCTGTCTTCAAGCTCATATCAGCTAATGCTTCGTTCACTCCTTGTTTTAGAAACTCAGGAATTGTTTCTTTGATACTATCAATTAGATCTAAATATAAAAAGATGAGTTTACATGAATTTTTGTCACACAAATTTTATTATCTTAACAATTCCAGTCAAATGACATGGTAGCAACTCATGCCAATTTCCATCAGCGAGCAAAATATCATGAAACTAGACAATTGCAAAAAGCAGACAGCTATGCTGATAATTTATACTAGCCATATATGAAACAACTACCTTGTTGGGAAAAGTTAAACGATCTTGGTCTTTTTGCTTCCTGTTGGTGTGATTCACTTTCATCACTATCTTCTCCAACAGTAGTAGTTGGAGTAGCAACATGCTCTTTTTCCCTCTTAATCGTTGTCGATGCAGCATATTGTACCACAGGAACGGAATAAACCTTTCTTGGAATTGCTTTTCCAAAAACCATAATCTATATTTAATATATCAAACGTATAAACAACTTCTCAAGTATAAAATACATTGAAAAAAGTGAAAAAATCAAGTATTCAATGACATTCAAGAGCTACCTAGAGTCGGTAATTACCTTGGACCTTATTATCGGATTACTAATTTTCCTGAAGGAAGATGGTTTGTTCAAAACTAAAAGCTCTCTTTACTTAAAGACTTAAGAAAGCGTGCCCAAGTGCAAGTGTGAACACTGTACCTAAATTTCATTAAATAAATTGATTTTAATTACAACCTCTTGTGGCATAAGAATCTTCTATTTCTAAAACATCGCCAGATACCAAAACCAAAGAGTCGTTATGCAATTCCTGTCTGCTGTAGCTCTTTATGTACTTGACATCAGCTCTTTCTTCCATTAACATTATGTATGTCTTCCAAGTGGGGTTAATAAACTTTGATGCTCTTTTTCTGCCAAAGTAATTTTGAGTGTGTCCGATTCCTTTTCCTTTCCAGGAACAACCAAGCTGCAATAGTAATAGAAAGGTCAGCCAATAACTACTTTTATTAAAAGACAATATTTGCTCGCGAATAGGAATTTTATGCCTTCAGCTATGTTTTTTCTAGATAGGATATCATAAGCATTCAGATAATAGTATCATGAATGCACGCAAGTATTATAGACGAGATGTCAAAGATAAACGAAACGGAAATTCTGGTAGGAACGATAACGCACGCGGGAAACCGAGAGGCTGGGACACAGAGATATGAAGATTTATTGAGCAGAATTCGCCACAGCATAACAGTTGACAATGACAAATACGTGTGAAAGTTCTCCGCGAAAAAGCTCCACGAAGCCCAGCAAAATCTTTTTGGTTTTGGTTTACACTTTAAAAATAAGATATGCGTACGTATAGTTTACTATTTCTTATTAATTTATCACTTTACATGCGGCTTGCGTTGGCTAGTGTTGGGTAAGCCTACCGTTTTGTTATATAGATTGGAAATGTCTTGCGCCTTACCAACCATTTTGATTTTTGGCCATTCCTTTGTGCGTCGTCTGAAGACAAACTTAGAAGCGCACTTTGACTCTCGGGCTACTAAGCATTTTGGCCTCGAAGGGACTGCAATCGTTTACATGCATGGTGTGGGTGGTCGAACAGTCAAAAAGCTAAAACAGCATGATCTCCATATTTTGGACAGGGTAAACCCGGATATTGTTATCCTCGACATTGGGACAAATGAATTGTCAAAAACTGGCCAAACACTTGTCGGCTCTGAAATCGAGGAGTTTGTGATATTGCTTTTGAAACAGTATAATGTGAAAGTGGTTGAACTGTGTCACGTAACTATCCGTGGCGGTGGATATCTTAACGGCAATTTTAACTCCAAGGCAGCGTTGTTAAACCAGTATACTCGTGTTGTGCTTGAACCTGTTGTTAATGCGTTTTGCTGGACACATGGCGGTTTTTCACATTCCTCTGGGCCTGTGTTACTGCCTGACAGGGTTCATTTTAATAAATTGGGACAGTATAAATTGTATCGTAGCTATCGTGGTGCTATCCTGCATGCGCTACGGCAATTGCGTGCCCTCTAACCTTTGAGAATCACGACAACATGGTCGTGGACCAGCGCTGTATCTTGCTATTAGACTGTTAACTATAGTAGATAGCCTGTTGTCTTATTTACAAATTAATTATATGGTGTTACTTTGCCACTGTTAGTGGACGTTTTGCTGCTGTTTCGCTTTTGTCCCACTGTGTGGGTTTGTTGTTCCACTGTTTGTGGATTTATTGTCCCACTGTTTGTGGGTTTGTTGTTCCACTGTTGGTGGATTTATTTGTTCCCAGCGTTGTTGGGATTGTTGCTTTATTGTCAGTAATTTTGTTTGGCTACCAGGGCAGGTGATGCGGCGACCTACGATGTCAGCCATGCCTGTCCTGAGAAATTTTATTAGGGCTTGTTTCCATGTGATTGCCTAAATTTGTGGCTGGGGCTATAAATTGCAATGCGCGCGTAGCTGCGTCCCTTAGAACACTTTAGGTTCCCACTCACGTTCTCGTGTAAGTTTCTGTTTAGTTTCAGTTTATAATGCCGTCCAAACGAGCCTTGAAGAAGCGCCGCGCTGCTACCAATGACAGCATCGACGAGGCTACACCACAAAGGCGCAGTCGTCGGGACACTACCGTGAATAATACGAGGGGCACGGACGCCGTTGTTGCTGCCACAGTTGTCCCTGGTGTGGACTCGGGGATTGTCCGTCATTTGGCACCTGATCTGCTCCGGTCTATTGTGACGACTGTTACAGCTGAGGTAACGAAACAGCTTTTGCATCATTTGGCTACTAATCCTGTCGTTACTGAGACTCCAGTTTCTGCGGTGGCCAGTCAATCGTCAGAGAGTTCTCCTCCACTGGCATCTAATCCTGCTGAGGTTACCAACGGTCTAGTGGCAAGTGCAGTTACTGCGGCACACTCTATTAATACAGGTGAGCCACCGCCATTGCCAACAGCATGTAATGTAGGCTCTTCTCAACCTAGTGCGCCTTTTCTTTCCTCAAGCTTACCAGTTGGCTCACGAATTCTGATAAAAGTGAAAAATAAGATTTGGAACGAGGAGTTTATCGACTTTGGCAATTTAATTTCTGGCAATCTGCATCAGGGCAAATATACCATTTCTTTACAACCGTCAGAGGGCGGGGGGCAGCCTCTTTTTTCGCTCGAGCCCACGACAAAACCTAAGAAAATTGCATCACTGGATGTATGGTTACAAGCTTTTCATATTTTTGCGGGAATCTATACAGAAAAATACCCGACTGAGGCACCCGCACTAATGAAGTATGGACAAACCCAAATGGAGAAACTTTAAATGACGGAAATGGTGGGAATGCAAATGGACCGGCCAATCTGCTGGCAGCCAATGCTTTAGCTAATTTATTATCAATGACGTGTGGTTGTTGCAGGGCAGATGATAAATTACGCCCTTCGACTGCACGCAGAATGCCCTCAAAATGTAAAGAGAAACCATTAGTAAATCCTGTAATTAAAATATGGCGAAGTTCCGGAGAATAACCTGTCAGCAGATTAGCGAGTGGTCAAACTTTGACCGGAGTCGGAAGATCGGGATTCCGCACTGCGTTCAGGCTTGGCATTGGACTTTTGGAAACGAAAATTCTTTGAAACCTGACGGCAATTTAATGCTCTGTGAGCTCCTTTGCATTTTGGGCAAGCATGACTAAAATCACAGCTGTTACATTCCTGTCCTTTATGATAAGGGAAGCAAAACCCACTGGGAATCGTGGCTGGCTGCCGTTCACTAGAATTGAGATGCGGTGTACGGCAACGAGAACCCTGTGAAGGAACAGCAGGATTTTGTGAACGAAACCACAATTCCCCGTGGATTGAGCCCCAGGGGACAGCACTGCGATGCGACTGCCGCAGAAAACGAAAATTTTCGTCATAGAAACTTGAATTCTGACCGCGAGATGCCAATTCCTGTAGGGTTTGGTGCCAAAGAAAATTCCCGGGGAATTCCGTCTTATCCGTCACCTGTCATCACCTACAGGTCTGTCTGTTAATGATGGAATTCCAAGTGAATATACCAGTGTAAATTATGCAACGGTTTCTAATGCTATTCGTTTAATCAAATCTACCGGACATGGTTGCTATTTGGCAAAAAGAGACATTAAAAATGCCTTTCGTATCATGCCTATTAGGCCGTCTGATTATCACCTACTGGGGATGAAATGGCGGGGAATGCATTATTTTGACCGTTGTATGCCTATGGGATACTCTAGTTCTTGTAAAACCTTCAAACTTTTTAGTATGGCCATCGAGTGGATTGCCAAGGAAAAATTCTCAGTTGATAGGCTCCTCCATTTGTTAGATGATTTCCTTTTCATTGGGCCCACGCAATCACGGTGTCAGGACGATTTGGATCGATTTCTAGAGTTATGCCAAATTATTGGTGTTCCAATCGCACCAGAAAAAACATGCGGCCCAGCAACTACACTAACATTTGCAGGCATCGAGTTGGATTCAATCAAATTCCAAGCACGGCTCCCAAGTGACAAAATTTCAAAATGTACAGAAGTGATTTCTCATTTTCTGTACAGGAAAAAATTACCCTAAAAGAATTACAGTCACTTTTAGGCCTTCTGAATTTTGCTTGCACGGTTGTTTTACCCGGTCGGGCCTTTTTATGCCGACTCACAGATTTAACAATAGGCATAAAACGCCCAACCCATTTTATTCGTTTGAAGCAAGCAGTTAAGGAAGATTTGTGAGTTTGGCTGACATTCTTGTCTGAATATAACGGCGTTTCATTTTTTATCGATGAAACCTGGCAAACTTCTACCAAGCTGAACTTATTTACTGATGCTTCAGGTGCCAAAGGTTTCGGCGCTATTTTTCAGTCTGAGTGGTGTTTCGGTGTATGGCCTAAAACTTGGCTGCACCACAATATCCCCTTTTTAGAGTTCTATCCAATCATCTTGAGCCTGTGCTTGTGGGGTCACCAGGTGAAAAATCAGTCAATTCTCTTTTTTACTTATAATGAGGCACTGATGCATGTTATCAATAAGCAGTCCTGCCGCGATAAGACTTTAATGTTTTTTGTTCGTAAATTGGTCCTAGCATGTTTACGCCATAACATCTTATTTCGTGCTAAACATATTCGTGGGACTTATAATCAGCTTGCAGACCACTTATCTCGCTTACAGGTGAACAAATTCAAGCTTCTGGCGCCTACCAGCATGAATCCATTACCTACACCGATTCCGGCGCACTTGCTACCTCAAAATTGGCCGATATAGTCACATTTCTTACGCAGTCAAGTTTGCAGAAATCGTCAGTGCCTACTTACAAACGTGCTTGGAAATTGTTCACTGAGTTTCCTAGCCTCATCCTTCAAACGGCACGCTACAAATTACCTATCTCGCCTGCTACTTTGGCACTTTTTATCGCCTTTTTGTTGGAGCGTGGCTATGCCTCGTCCACAGTGAATACCTATATATCTGCTATAGGTTATTCACATCGGCTACATGAGGTCTATGACCCAACTAAGGTTTTCTATATCATTCAAATGTTGAAAGGTTATAGCAAGCGAAGTAAACGATTAGACAGCCGGTTGCCCATAACTTTACCGATTCTCGATCGATTGCTTCAGATGGCCTCGCTTACACCCGGGTTTCATTACCAGATCTGTCAGTTCCAAGCAATGTGTTCATTAGCATTTTTCGCATTCCTACGGATAGGTGAAATTACAACAACCGGCAAACCCGATAATTCTCCCTTACAACATGATCAGATTGAAAAAAATTATGATTCACAACACCAGGTAGTTGGTTTCAAAGTCGTGTTCAAAAATTTCAAACATAATTACAACAACAGGCCGTTTAATCTGTCAATAACTAGGCAAGCTGTTGCGTGTCCAGTTTCTGCCTTGATGGCTTATCTATCATTGTGTGGAGACAAAAGTGGTCCGCTCTTTATCACGATTGCGGGTTTGCCGGTGACGCATGATAATTTTTCGGCTCGTTTATCTGCAGCTATTCGTTTCTGTGGTTTAGACCCTACGCGTTATAAATCCCATAGTTTTCGTATCGGTGCAGCTTCGCATGCAGCTGAGTCAGGTCTATCCGATGCACAGATTCGTACATTAGGTCGCTGCAACTCAAATGCATTTCGTAAATACATTCGACTCCAGTCCCTATCTGCGTAGTTACGCTAGGTTTTTTAGGCCGGTTTTGGCCTGCGATCATTGCACCAGCGCCTCGTTTGCATTATTTTTCGCTTATTCTATCTCTAGTAATCTCCCTTATGCCAGTACTTATGCATGGGTGATGATGGACCAGCAGTTAGCACGGGCGGCTGTCTGTTTCCTTTCAAGTTAGATTAATTTAATTCTTGTCATCATGTCAGTCAGTAGGGGCAATTGTGTTACGAGCGTTCTTCATTGTTTCTTTCACCGGTCAATAACTAGCACGGGTGGTTATTGCACTTTGGTACCGTCATGATATCTTGCTATTCCTTATGATTAACACATTGAGCAAAATTGGGATGGTTAGCACGGGCGACAATCCTAGATTATTGTTTGTGTGTATTATTGTTTCTTTCACCGGTCAATAACTAGCATGGGCAGTTATTGCACTCTGCACAGTTATGATACCTGTTATTACTAATTATCAACACGTTGAGCTAAATGGCGATTGTTAGCACGGGCGACAATCCTAGATTATTGTTTATGCGTATGTTGGCAATGGCGATAATTTTGTGGCTCTGTGCCATTCCGTTTCCTGGGGTGGGGCTGCATCTCTGATGCTTTGGCATATGTTGCCCTCACCTTCACTGGCCATAGAACAATTTTAGTGTACATAAATGAACATTTTGATTCATCTTATTTAGCAACTATTAATTTTTCAAATGGTATGTTATTGATTTCAATTAAACGGCTGGGGGAGCGTAACCCTAGCCAAAATTTTTCCAGCAATCTGTGGTTAAGTGCTTAATTTTCTCCTGTCAAATGGCATGGCCAGCGAACAGAGCTCAGGAAATGTAATGCCTACAATGCATGCAATAACCTATTTGCGAGAGGTTCGTTTAATCTCTGAGTTCATCATAGTGAAGGCATAAATTGAACAATTGGTGTGTTCAATGCTGTACAAGCATTTCACCTTTTTCGTATGAAGAGTCTCTACAAGCAAACGAAAACAAGTTCGTGTGTTATATGAACATCAGTCTTCATACAGTCTGGTAGCCAACATGTATGCAATAAAGTATAGTTATAAGTACAAACTTACCGGAAAAGTGGTGAGAAAGTTCAGTCTGAAATGTGAAGAAACATTTGCCGCCACTGGAATTTTTGTTACTGTTGTTGCAGTTGTTTTTGCTTGACCTTCTACATGCAAATATGTGTCTCTGCGAAAACCAAACATGTCAAAACGACCCTCACGGTTAGGCCACTTGGCAAGACCTTCCCCAAACTCTTCTACGAAATACACTGACGATGGTTCAAGTTGATAACAGAATGAAATGTAATTCTTTAAAACGTTATTTATACATATACTATAATATGTCAGGATTTAAATTATCTACAACTTTGTGTTTTACTTAGTCAGCACAGTTTTGCAGATTGAAAAATTATTCTGGATCTTCGAAAAACCATCAAGTCCATTAGATGGATGTGCATTGCGCTCTGAGATACATACCGGATTTTTTTGCTGTGAAAATTGTAATTGTAACTGACATTAATTAAGGAGTCTGATTAATATCGGATAGGTGTGAATATTGTGTAGTTACTGCCAAGTGATCCCACTTGGTAGCCCACATAGCTGCACGCAGCAGGTCTCCTGCATGTTTGTTTGGTAGATTTACATATATCATGCTTTGTACCTTGTTGAAATTTGCATTTAGCGTGTTAGTGGCAAAAGTGCATGTCTGATTTCTTATAGGTGTTATAAAATGATGGATATAATTCACACCTGAAAATCTTGCGATAACACTTTTTCGTACCGCTGAATATGAAATGTAGACATCGTAAGGTGATAATACAAGACCGGGAAGATAACACATGGTCGGCAAACTCCCTCCAACTATTTTTTAATCTTTTGTAGTAAGAATTGCATGCTAAATTTTTAAAACACTAGAAAAATTGAATGCAGGTCAGTATTTAGTGCAATGGGTTTAAACTTGTCAGCTGAATCATAACACTAAGTTATTTTAGTCATGATCTGATGTCGTTAGAGTTCTTTACAGCATTACACTTAAGTGGAAAACACTTTCAATGCTGTTTTACGTTGGGCAAAAGTAAAAAATACAGCACGGGATTGAGTGAATAAATAAAAAATATACTGAGATCGGTTCTACAAAGCCTGTTCGGCTTAAATGGTGGATAAGCTCTAGTGAGAAATCATATTTATAGATTCTTCATATGATCAAACTGAAAGATTTTATGTTTAACTGTATATATAATTATGTATCTACATGTAACCATAAGTTCAGAACACAAGATTGTATTTGTAAGGTCAATAAGATATGCAACACTGTTTTAATATTCTGGCATACCTACCATTTAAACTTAAGAGGTTACGGACAATCATCCCCTGATAGATAAATTACTTACATGGAACATCATGGAAAGTCTCTTGGTGATTACTAGACTTTTCTGAACTTTCCTTTTCACTCGCTCCTGTTGATCTTTTTGGGACAACACAAAGACAATTTCATGAGAACTGCTACGCTCAAAATTGTCCCATTCATTCAATATTGGCAATTTTGCTTTGCTCAAACGGTCAGACTTTTTAGTTTGAATGCTCACACTCACTATGGTGAACCAAATCGCCTTGTATTGGCCTGTGGACCATATGGGTAAGCACCATATGGTGGACATGCCACGTGACCACATGACCCCAAAACACGTGTAATTATCTACGGTCTTATGGTACTACAACATGCTCTTCTTCCCCTGACTGTTTAAAGTCATCGAGAACGCGAGTAAACGAACATAGAATTGCAGAATTAACATTCAGTAAGTTCTTTGTAATTTAAAGAAGAAAAAAATTGCTGATATGACAAACTCTTGCCAAAATTCAGTAAATTGGGTTATGTTGCAATTCAGTTGCCATACATGCTGTTTGATGGTGGGAAAGGGGGGAGGATGGAATATGCTCATTGGAGAACTAGGGAGACTTGTTCAGAGAAAATATGTTTTTACATGTATTTAACAATGTTTTTTTTTTTTAAAACATTACATGAATGCAGTTGGAAGGGGAGCTATTAAAATGCAAACCAATATGAGGGAGGTGCTGTTTGTCAGAGCATTTACCATATATTACTGTTCAGATGCTGCCTCTTGTTTTTCCTTGTTTCAGTTAAGTTGTGAACCCAGTGGTCAATTTTTTTTTGTATGAGCTCATTTGGTTCATTGTTCATCTCTCAAGTTACACATCCATGTCTCGTGTTCTCAAAAGTCTTCTGTGTCGTTCCATTTATTTTGACTTGTGCCATAATATACTTCTTGCTACATTGTTATTCTTTTCAATGCATTGTCTGGTAAAAATTTTTACACTTTTATATGCCTGAATAAACTGAGGAACATGAGCACCATAAGTTGTATGTATGGGGTCATGTCGGTTTTTTTGTAGCGTATACATGTTTCTCTTAATGATATAAACAGATTGATCCCCTCTTCAGCTTTACTAAAAAAATAGCAATTGATGGTCTCTTGTGAAGGAAATTTACATGTCACAGTGTCACAGAGAGCTACGAATCGTACCCACAATTTTTTCACTGTTTTCTCACTGTTTGGCTGGACAACAACTTTGTAATTTGTTGGGCAGATTTTCCAGCAATTTTTTTGTTGTCATCCATTCGACTACTACAGCAATTTTTGTCCAAGCGCAAACCACAAACATTTTTCCAAGTTTATCCACGTGTCAAACGTGACGTTTGTGAACTTTAATGGAAACCAATTTAGTGCAAACTTTAACCAATTAGACTGCTAAATTATAACTGTCAGTGGGCATGACTTTTGCATTTTGATGACCAATAACACATGAACTAACATATCAAGCAGTGTGGTTTCAATGTTCACAATATATAAACTTCCAGCCATGGAAAATATACAAATTGAGGTTGATTTTGAATATATCAAAAGAGTATTTCTTGCCTTTACACCTGACAGCTACAGTCAATTGCTCTCTCTTCTTGCACTTCATATTGAAAAAAATCAATTGGATTCATGCTGTCTTTCGTACAAACACGACAAAGGTGACTACATAGTGCTGCCCAAAGACAAAACCAGTTTATTTGTGACCATCCAATGCTCTTGATGGATTCTGAAGTGGATCTAATACATTTAAAAATATAAGTCTTGGAATCGACCTCCCCATTGTCCAAACAGAGATGAATGCAATGATGCATGCATTCATAATTTGACAGATTCCTTTTCATCTAGAATGAAAGAATTGTCACCTTGTCTGAAGTTTCCATCTTCGAAGCTTTGAAAATTTTTTTCTTGTGATACTCCTTGGTCTGCAGCTGATTGCAAAAAGCAACTTCTCCCACTCTGCTGGGAGCTGCCGGAGCTGATCCGCCACCGCTTACACTTTATTGAACATAAACAGCTAAAACAGCTACATATACATAAACATTAACATGATCAATCTGATGCTATTAGACACAGCTCTTATCAAAAACGGTGCTACACCCTATGCTAGCAGGTCCAATACACCCAGTTAGAAACTACAAAGCCCATATATAAAGATGAGTGAGTGGGCACTATAATCACCTTTGGCAGAAGAAACAGCAAAATGTGTTGATTAACCATTAATTCGCAATCGGGCACCCAGGAGCGTGCGAGAAAACATTTTCTGTTTCTTTCATTCCTCAGCCAGCAGAAAATAACACTTCTCACACTCTCCTGGGAGCTGCTGCTGCTGATTCGCTGCAACAAACAATGATAGAGCTATGAAATGTCAGTTATGTACTCTGCATCGACTTCGTCACGTGCAACAAAGCGTTCAAGGACTCATCAATGTAGTTATGCTTTGCAGAGGCACTGTGCCAACCCCCTTGTCTCTGGAGTAGCTGATCAGGGATTCCTAATGGAGCAGCGATGGTCGCATCACCTGAGCATAGACTATGCAGTCAGTAACACTTCGGATCGAGACCTTCTGTTTTCAACTCCCTTTTCACCAACAGGTTTGCATGGCTATTTGACATAGGTTTCTTGTGAAGCTTGTGACTGCTCTTTAAGTGTTGTACTCACCTCCAGAGGGGGGTGTGAGGCTTGTGAGCTCCTTGGCCAGGAACTTTTCAACAACCCCCACTAGGCAAGGAGTTTCATCTGAACGCGCAATCAGGACTTAAGACCCTTCACGAAATTGGTCGTTTTTATGCTGCTTTAAGAATATTGTATGATGAGTCAGCTCGAAAACTAGATCTTGCTTGGTAATACGCTTTAGGTCATCCCATCGAAGGAACCCGTACAAGCCCAAAGCCAGCAATGCAGCCATCTGCATGTCACCAAGCGGCCCAACTTCCAGACGCTTCATAATATTCTTAACGGTAATCGACGATAGAGGTGTTTTTCTAGCCTTTGGTTTGGCTAAAATCCTCCTCGGTCCTCAACAACTTGTTTCATGACTGAATGCTCACTTGGCTTTGCATGGCCATGTTTTTGGTGTACCCAGTTGATACCGTAAATAGTTGAATTTATAAACGAAACTGAATGTACAATGATGTACAATGACAGGTTGATGCCACTTGCTGGTACAGGAGGAATAACATGAGAAAATGTCCATCGTTTCCAAGCTTTATATGCATTAATATAAGTAGTTACAGTACCTGGAGCCTTATCTCGTATCAACACTGCTGGCAGCACACGTGCTAGTTTTTTAAGTTCAGGATCTTGAATTTAGTAAAGGCTAAGCCAGTTGTCAGTGCTTATGTCAGCAGGGCATTGTGCTAAAATGTATACAAGTACCAATTACTAACACAACACCATTTGTGAGTGACAAGAATATCCAGTGATCCATCGGACCAAGATGCAATTGTAGTCAATTGCAGAAAGCAAGACACAACGCATCGCTTACAGCTATGGGAGTTTTTTTTTTAATTAACCATGTGCATGTAACAGGCTTAAACGTGCAAATTAAGCTATAACAGCCAACTGTCGCAGTTGTTAATAATGGCCACCGCTATGGCCTAGAACAAAGGGAGTAAAATGCCACAATTGCTAAAACAGCTGCACTGTAACACAAGGTACATCGCTAACAATTTCCCTCCTTTTAACAGTAACTCATGCCGAAGGGCCAGTACAAAATGCTATAACTGCTGCACTGCAGAAGTGAGCAGCCAATATACGGTTGCATGAACATTGCAATAAACATGCAGATGAACACAAGTGTGTAAAGTACAATGCTACAACAGGTGTACTGTAAGCTGTAAAAGCCAAGTGGCTCTACATGGTACTCGTCAAGACGACTATTTTAGATTCTACCTGTGCAGGCACACGGTACACTTGCCATAACAGCTATACTGCTATCAGTAATAAGTCATAACGGCTATATGATGTAATCCTGAAATGCCGGGATGGTCAATTATTTACCCCAACTGTTCATACATGCATGTTCTGAATTGACTAGAGCATTAACTGAAGTCCAATCTCAGGGCCCATATCTGAAAATTGGATATGCCCTCTGCAAACACGCTGCTGGAAGCTGAACCAGAAATAAGGATTCCAACATAAGTAGGGAGGTTAAGGCTGTCCGTGACAAAGGCTGTCCAGGCACCGCTGGCACTAGCGAGCAGAGGCCACCAAGGTGCTGAAGGCCAGTATGGTATTATCAGGGTAGCAATTTCCTTGCCAATATTCATATGGGAAAGAACATGGGCAATCAGGTGAGGTGGTGGGAAAATCCAGTTGTTCTAATTTGCCCATGATACTGTGAACGCATCTGTCGACTCGCATTCCAGATTCAGGTACCAACTTGAAAACTGTGGTAGTTGCTTTGTTTTGATGGTGGCAAAGCAATCAGATCAACTGTGTGAGGCCCCCAGACTCCATCGACAGTTTTAAAACATGAGGGATTCAGCATATAGTTGTCAGGATCGTCCAAACACGATAAACCGTCAGCAGTGTCATTGAACTCCTGACTCACCCATTCTACAATTAACCGTACATTGAATTTCTTGCAAATCTTGTATATCATGATAGCCTCTTTGTGTTGTTCCTGATTTCGGCTTCCCACAGTCATTATCCTTTTGGCACTTTGGTTTTCTGTCCTGTGTTTCACCTCCTTACCAGTAAGTTGTGAGCTAACAAAGCCACAACCAAGCGAGCGGCTCTGAGTTCTCAAAATGTTGAGCTCTTCATACTTTCTTCCTTCGACCAACTACCCACTGCTTTCTGATCACCAAGTTGGATTGCATATCCACCCCCAAGCTACATCACTTGCATCAGAGTTAGACAAAACTTTGACCTTTGGAGATGTAGACCAAACAGGTTGCCCGCTTTTCTATAAACTGTCGCACCAGAAATTTAACTCAATTTTTGCATCATCTGACAGGTGATATTTTTCATCCCAACCTGAAGATTGCTGGATAGATCTATATAGTTTGCGTGTCCATAGGCGCACAACTAGCCTCAGCGCCAGGCCCATAGACGACAGGAAACCAGTAATTTGAGCTAGTTGATGGGCAGAGACAACATAATCAGAGTCCACTACTTTTTTAAGCATGTCTTTGAACACTACCACACGTCTTTCTGGGACGATGAACCTTCCAGACACCAAGTTGATAATAAAGCCCAACAGCTCTCCATACTGAACGGGTTCCCAGCAACTTTTTTCCTCATCAGTGTTGAAGCCACTAGCCCTTACGTCTTGTCGGACCTGATGTGAAATTCAGCGGGCTTCCTCCAGAATGCTTTCAGCCCCAGCCGTGTCATCCAGGTAGGTGAAGATCTGAATCCCCTGTTTTCTCCAGTGCTTCACAAGAGCTTTCTGGATCTTACAAAATACATATGGCACAAACGCTAGCCCAAAAGGGAGCACTGTACACTTAAAATATCTCCTACTCTCATTAACCACCCATGCACAACCTAGAAATTGTGTGTGTTCCTCTGATATTCCCATATGATGGTATCCACTTGAATAATAAAATTTAAAGAACCAGTCCCCTCGTTAAAATAGGTCACCATCAGTTCTGATATCCTTGTACTTGAATTTTGCAACTCTGAGGTGTTCATTAAATATCTTAAATCCAAAATGAGTCTAAGTTTTCCAGAAGCACTTTTTGCCACACTAAGATGGGAAGTGGGATTCGTGTTTTGGTTAGCTGGGTTTGTGTTGGCAATGACGAAACCAGAGTTTGCTGAGCGATGCTCCCTGGCAATATGACCCAGTTTGAAGCAACGAAAACACGTCATACGGTTATCACATGAAGGCTGGCTGATGTATATTTCCCATTCTCATATTTTGCCCTGGAAACATTTTTTCTCCATTTGAAGTCTGCTTATCAGAAGCCTGAAACTGCTTTTTAGCTTTAAAACGTGATGATTCGGTTTTTCTCTCGTGTCTTATTTGCTTGCCTTCCTTTATGCCTTTCTTGATGCGGTTCTCGTCCTCTGAATCACTAGCTAGTGGCTTGGCTGTGTAGTATGTAGCAATGAACCGTGTCCCAGCTGTAATTTTCTGTGAGCAAAATGTGCTTATTGCATTCTAGAAGTAATTTGTTACCTGCGTTTAATTCCGCAGATATCTCCCCCATGTTGTTGCTGACAAGTACCCAATCCACATGCTGGAGTACACTTTGATTAGTAGATATTGCTTTTTGTTGCCTTCATACCGAAAAACCGGTTCAGCTGCCTTTGGAGCAGCGGTTGTACCTGTGAGTGTCACCTTCGACTTCGCCATGGCAAAACTCCAATTTTAAGTGCTGCAGTTCTTGCGCATTCTTTCTTTGGTGCTTGAGAATTTCCCTAGCGCACGCTGGCCGCTCTTTGAGGTCGCTTCAAGAACTAGCCGAGCTAACTTTCGAATGACATCTTCGCTTTCGTCTTTGATCACAACTACCTGTTTTTTTTGCATTGCGCTTTTTCCTCCCGGATCTCGCTTTGGCTAGAACTATGCAGACTTCTCTCATGTGAAAGCGAATTTCCTTGACCTGTAGACTTGCAGTGTTCCTTCCTTTGCTCCTCATTACAGCCACCACGATGACTACGTTCGTTAGAATGGCAACTCTACTGATCGTGATCTTCGCTGTTGCATTGATGACGTAAACTAGGACTCTTATTATACGGCTCGAGCCTACTTAGCATCTGAAATGATTTTGACGATGACTGCTTGGATTTACCCATAATAGAAAACACCAAGAACAGCAAAGAACGGAAAAATTTTCGCCATAAAATTTTCATAAAATGCAGAGCGAAACACTGTAATCAGCTTTGGTGGAAGCAACAGCAAAATGTGTTGATTAACCCTCTTCACCAGATTCACAATCGGGCTCCCAGGAGTGTGCAAGAAAACATTTTCTGCTTCTTTCATTCCTCAGCCAGCAGAAAATAACACTTAGTTTTACCTGTGATAGTACCAGTGAAAAAAAATGGTCCTACCAAGCATATAAACTTTGCCCTCAATTTTGAAGATGAATCTGGTGACGATAATATTCACATGGGATAAAAAGGCAAAGACAATCTCTCACTATTGATGAGATATATTAACAAACTAAAAATGAGATAAAGGCAGTGGAAGAGAGTTTGTCAGTTCTGAAGGAAAAACATGAGTCAATTTTAAACAGCTGGAAAATGTAAAAGGTTATTCATCCCCCGATAACCTTTGCAGAAAGTGACATTTACACCTTGGACACACTTCCGAAGCTGCACTTATGGCCATGGTTCTCCATTGTTTTTGTGCGGCTAGGAGAAATTTCATGCAGGGGAGCTGAACACCAAAGAATTGGAAAATAGTATATGAAAAAGAAAAAAAAGATTCAAACTCGGAAAGGAGAGATAAAACATAAAAAACCATGTGTAATTCGGTCAACCAGTCCTTTTGAGGACAAATTGAGGCAGATTTGTTCCTCAAAAACAAATAATTGTTTATGATGTGCAGCATAAAAAACTACACCATGTTAGAAAAACAAATACATGACGTGGAACAATATAGTAAACTAGACGCATAACTGCATTCCCTCGGGCTTTCTTTTAAAAAGAAACTAATTTTTCACTATTTCAAAAGCGCGCGAAAAACTATAAATATTCTGGAGCGCTATTTTCTGAGAAAAACAAACATTGCAATTCTGCCATATACAGATGTTGTCAAAACAGGAGTCAGAGTGAAACAATTTAGGTTGTCCTTTGAACTTTCAAAACAATGCAGTCAGCACTGAAAGCAGCATTGAAATTGCATAGCGAATATGAATTACGAAAAGGCAGAAGTACAGTGTCAGCGCATATCGAAAAA
>JAOBYK010323136.1:1890-41401 GCA_025434845.1 Phenganax subtilis | reverse complement strand
AATGCAGCTACCATATTCATTTTTGAATTCTGTTATTATATTTACACTCAGGTGGGACAGTATACATATACATAAACGACAACAAATTTTGCCCCAATTTTCCGTTACCGTACTGCAGTATATGTTCAACATTTGGCTTCGGCCCCCCCCTCCCCCAATATTTAATGAAGTGTCCGCCACTGGTTACAAGAAGAAATCAACGATTTTCTAAATTAACTTACCAGTTCTTTCTTAACATTATACTTTGGCTGGGGTCCGCAAACACATGTGCGTAATTGTGTTTGCAAATCATCAATCTGAGCTCGATAACATCGCTCTAACTTCCCAAGTCGTGCTTGCACAGGATCAAGAACTATAGCCAGACCGTCAATATCTAAATGTTTTCTAATTTTATTACAAGAAATGTCTCCAGGAGAAACTGATGTATTGATAGATTCTATGGAATAACTTTCAAATTCTGAAGTCTGTTCTTCAGCATTGGTCCCGCCTCGAAGGGATCTTTCATTACTACTATGACACTTGGATACTCTGTGATTGGAACGGCAGTCGATAGCTTTTGATGTAGTTCGAATTTTCAAACTTTCTAAACTGTTTTCAGAACTAGAGCATCTCTTTTCATTACTGTTACTTGGTTCTCCCACCAGCGTATCACAACTGCTAGTCATGTTGTCTAATTCATTCTTTTTGAAGTTTTGATCAACATCCAAATTTTCACAATCATCTTTCGCTAGCGTTACCTTTAGATCAAACGCAGTGCTCTCACAACCATTACTATCTTCTGAGTTACCTTCGCAACCACAACCTTCGCCGTTTTGATCAATTGAGATACTCTCGCAACTGTTATCGCCATTTTGATCCAAAGAGTTATTCTCATAGCTGTTCACTTCATGTTGATTAAACGCGATATCCTCACAACTATCCTCAATGGACTTTTTCCTCAAGGTTAACGCTTTAAAAGGACTTATAACGGCCTCTGTACATGATTTAGAAGAGTGCGACTTCGTAAGATATAAATCGCAATCATCTCGAACGCCTGAACTTGCTACGAGATTTTCATCAGTACTAGAAATCTTTACGTCCCCATCGGAATTCCGTCGTACAATACACGGGCGAGCTTCGGGCTCGACTCGGGAATACTGATGATGAAACTCGTGTTCGGTACTCAAAGAGGTGTCACTGGAATTTGATGAAGTTGTATCGAAAACAATAAGCGGAGTTGATAAATAAAGTGAAGACCATAGCAGGATATTTCGGACTTGATATTCAGGATATAAAACCTAAACAAGATGAGTTGATTTACAATACTGATGGATTTAATGCCATTACGATGAAATATGGCGGGTTTTTATGCTCTGGGCCGGTTGTATAAAACTTTTAACTACGTTTTAACTACGATTTTGTGGTTAAAAAGTAGTTAAATCTTGAATAGGTGACTCTGATTGGTTGAAATTCGTACTTAACTATATTTAACTTTAACCACGTTTTTATACAACCGGTCCCTGATCTTACTTCCACCAGTGATTGCACCAGATGATTTAACTAATCAAGGCGAAACATCCTAAGATATATTTGTGTGGTTTAGCAAAGACGATGCGACGTGAACGACGACGTGAAAGTGGAGTGGTTAGGAGCGTGATATGCCCATGTATACGCCATTTTTACACTATTTTCACGCCCTCGTTCACGTTGCGTCGTCTTTGCTAAACCTCACTATTGTTTATCAAAGACGTAAACATTTTAATTCTTCAATTACCTTCTGTTCATGAGGTGTATAAAGAAAGTTTTTGCAGTTTCCTGATTTTGAATCAAGCATAGGCCAAACAGAGCATGTTCGGTTTCTAATGTTCGCTGTCAATCGTTCTTGTTCGTTGTTACAAAGGAATGTACCATATACACAAGAATAAGTGTGGTGAACGAGCTTAACCTGTAGAGATATAGACTGGTATTGTAATACAACATTCAATGCAGCGCTAGGTTCAAAGCTGGGTTAGCGTAACCTAGCCTCAGCTAGTGTAATACTTTCACTACAAGTTGAAACTCATTCAAGGCCAAGTTTTCAAAAGTTTTTTGCTCAAAATGTAAAGTTTCAAAAGAAATACTGCTTCAACACGGGGATATAGAAACGGTGGGTTCTGTTAACTGCTAACCCACCTTTGAATAACCGGCCCCGGATGTATAAGAAAAACGCAATCCCACGCTCAAAAAAACTTCGAAAAGAGGAGGAATTAGTGAGAGCTAATATTTTCAATGTTTGAAAGCTCTACTATTCAGTTTCATAAAAATTGCTGGTTTGTTAAATTTGAACTTAAAATGTGTGAAAAATGTTACTTTAGGGTTTCGCATGCAACGACAATGTATCCTTGCGAATTAAGAACATTGAATTCAATCATCTAAAAATGACCGCTTGTAGTAAATCACTTATTTTGCAGTTCTAAATGGCTTAAAATACACAATCAACAACACAATGAGTAGAGAAAGGATGGGACTAGAACATGAACTCAAAGTGAAGACATAGAAATTTATATTATTTCGGTTATTAAGCTTTAAAGTTGGATTGTATTTTTCTTGATACACCCTGTATAAGAAATTCTTACCAGAAAGTTTTCGTTGAATTCGAAAGAGCAAGGAAACTGTCTCAACAACTGATGCACGCAGTCTAACCACTGTAAGAAGACTGGGCATCGCTCGTTCATGTCATCCTCTTGGCAGCTATGACCACAGCGATCAGCAAACTTATGACCAAATGCCAACCACTCGCGTTCTAACAACACACGGAAACCCTGACATCGAAAAAATTATCAGTATTTTCAATAACCTGAATTTCAGTTAGCCTGATGGGGTAGCGATTGGTTGTCAATGAAATTTGATGACGGTTTCTGACGGTTTGAGTCAAGATGGAAGATTTGGAAAAACTCGGTAGAAAGGTATTAGGGAGTTTAAGCTTCGCGTTCAAAAGTTGCGGCAAACGGTAGAGCTGTTTTTCCTGGCAGACTTTTTTCGCCTCTCGTCTTTTTGGATTTTCCATTTTATGTCAAGTAGCTTTATTTTAACATCAAGTGCTAACACAACTAATTATCTTTGCCTTACTGTTTTAATACTGGCAAATTTTTTTTCGCCTGGCGTCTAACGTTAGCCGTAGAACGCGAAGCTTAAGCTCTCTCTCTACTGGGTGATATTTTGGGCGGTTTGGGGCAAGATTGGAGATTTCGAAAAATTTCATGGAGAAAGACGGTGAAAAGCACTCCAAGGAAAAAAGAGTCAAATCAAAACTAACCTTAATTGTTCTATAAAATGGATCCAACAGCAGCTGAGCTAAAGAAACGACTTGGGCAGTTCTATCCCAACCATCACTGCAATGAATTACAACATGTTGTTTTTCTTGTTCCACTGCTTTGACAATCACTAAAGATGTCTTGATCAGAGACGAAATATGTGAAAGCCATTTCGTTGCTTCCAGCGACGCTAGCCAGCTACGAAGAACAATAAATTTATTAAGAAATCAATGTTAAACTCATCATTACAACTGTATCTGTTCCAATCTGTTCTCGCTCGAAGTCCCGTATGAGCAACCTTTTGTTGACTTAGTCAGTCTTACTACAAGAGGAAATCTAAACAGGAGTATCTTAAAACAGGGGTCAGCTTACCCAGTTTGTTCATCTTGTTTGCCACATAATTCTCGCAATGATTGGAAACTCTTGCGGATCGTGTGAATATTTGCCAAACCCATGAACTGGATCTTACAGTTTGGGTAGTACTCTACATTAAATAAATAAATCAAATAGCACATGCTTCATAAAGACAAAATTAAACAAGTTTAAAATAGCGAGGATGGCAACAATGTTTTAGGATGATCAAAAACAATGGTTTGATGTCGATAAAGCTTGCACAATTTACCTGTACATTCACTTCCTCCCCCTTTCACTCGATTAGCAAATGCAACTGAATAAGAACGACAGTCGATCACCAGCACTTTCTTATCAACACTCTCACATTTAACATTTCCACTCAGATTGCCTTCTGAAAGAAATTTTAAAATGAAGACTACAGAAGCCCCACTACTGCTATTTGCAAGCAACCTGTAGGCTGGAGAATATTCACATGTTTGTTTACGTTTCAAAACAGGTACGTTTGCCCGGCAAAACATGCACGTGCTAGCAAAAGTTCGTTACATTTCGGTGAACATCAAAGAGTAACGAGTTGACTTCCATTAGAACATGCATAAACTTCTTGTCAAAAATGAACGTTTGAAACGTAAACAAACATGTGAATATTCTCCAGCCTACAGGTAGCTTGCAAAAATAGCAGTAAAACATACAACTTCAGTGAAATGCATCTACTTGTGACTAATACGAATGGGAAATTCTGGTCAGTTATAAGTATCAACAGAATCTTGGAAATGTAATGACAAGCAAGACCACTAACGTTCAATACTGTACCTGCCCCAAATCTGATTTTATTTGAAACGTTGTCAGCATTATCAGAAAATTCATTTATTTCTTCTCCATCACTTTCAACCTCTTCAACTGCAGAATCCATGATATTTCCCAGCGTTTGTAAATACAATTCATCATCTTCACATCGCCAGTATAAAAAGCCAACTTCAGGCTGACTACAACGAACTATCACTGCACCATTTTCACTGTGCCTGCATGAAGAAATCAAAATGAATATTATCCAAGTATGCAGCAGCCAGACTCTGCCTATTACATACTAATGCCTGTGAGCAGGCATGATTAGAATACAGTGGCATTGATCTCAATAAAATGCATATTCCAGTTACAACAGCAGTTTCTTACCTCCAAACAGCAGAGGGGAATCGTCTACTTGTTCTGAACTTAGCAATATTTTCCAATTTTTCATCAGTGATATGACTGGGCACAATATGCAGTTTAGGATAAGAAGGACATAACCTGACAAGAATACAAAGTTTTGAGATTAAAAAAAACAACAAAGAGTTTAACATGAATTTCATAACTTACTCAAACTGTGAGTTTATATCAGTAATTTTCCAAGCAACATCTTTATCAAAACCCATTCGTCGGTACTCACTGAGAAAATCGTGATGCAAAGTACCTGAAAGAGATTTTAAAACAAAAACAATTTAAAAAACAGTTGAAAAATAAATACCAAAAAAACTCTAAGTATATCTCAGTACTTAAAACCTATGAAAAATTCTAAATACTTACCGTTACACGATGTTGCAGAAGAGTTACCATTCTGGCCGAAACAATCCAAGTTTTTGGTACCATCAGGCAAAGAATTTTGATTCCAGGCATAGAATGCAAAAGCAAATAAATTCTCAAGCCTATTTGAGCATTTCCCACACTTCTCCTTCAGTCTTTCATACCATATGCCACAATCTTCAGCATTGGCAAACTTTAACCTTTAAAAAAGATTGTCAAGAAAGTCCTTAAGTCCAAGAAGGTTTCAATGAAACAAAAGAGACTTGAACACAAACATTTTTCATATATAAATTGTACAAATATATTCTATATCATGTTTCACAAGTTACTGTTTTTCATCTATTACGTACTGCAAAGATTGTCCATTTTTGCAATAAACAAATATTTCAGGAAACTCTTTTCCTTTCCATTCCAAGTTTTCAATAACCATCAGTGGAATCTAGGATATAAAAAGTGAACATGTTTGGGAAAGTGGTAGCAGACAACTCTGACAGACAGAAAGTGTGTGTACAGCTACTTCACATAATTTGAATACAATTACAATATTCTTGTACTACAAAATTTGTTTCCTACAGCTACTCAAACAATACCAGAAATGTAACTCGTACAAACATCAACAATATCAGCATTTTACATGAGAGTTTTACATGAATATAATATAACACTAAGATGTGGTTTCAATATATTTTAGAATGACTATGTTGAAAGTAATCATGAACGCATCATATTTGATCTTTTCCTAGTATGTTTGTATGGGCTAATGAGCTAGAAAGGCAGGCTTACATTGATAAAAGCATGTGGAAAAGCAGCAAAGAATCTGAAATTTGATATTGCAAAAACTGCCTCTGAGCATTTCCCAAGAAACTCGACATTTTCACCACTTAGCTCAGGAAATGGAATGGACAGAGAAGGATCATCTAGAAAAAAAACCACAAAACTTTCTTGTGATAAACCGTTTGCATCTTTACAGCTATTTAACAAAACTATCAGGGGAATTTCCTTGCATGTTCAATACTGTGCAACTGGGCATGTTGTGCACCCTATATTTATATACACAACACAACAAAGGGTGAGTGGGCGAGAATTTATGGAATTTTGCCAAAATATATCAAAATAGAAAGTACTTGTCTAGACAAATCAATTGTATTGCAAGATTGGGTCTTTTAAAGCACCACTGAAAATTGCAAGGAAACAATCATTTTGAGATGTACATACTGTGCAATATTGAGTGAGTGACCAAGCTAATAAGCAACAACGTTAAACCATTTAATCAATCTGTACGCAGACTGAAATTTTAGCAACTTTCACAGCCGGAAGGAAAGCGAAATCTGACACTTGTAATATGGAAATTCGCAGAAAAATGTTTAGAAAAATACTCATGCATGTGAATTATTTTCGGGTGATCTGCACATTAGCACGGAAAATAATGCATTTCTTACAAACATAAATCCCAAGAAAGCCCTCAATTTATTGTTGCTTTAATTTAAAAGAGCTAAAATGCTATTAACACATACGATTTGTACTCGAAAACAAAGAGAAACGATACATTAGTTTCGATTTAGTTGCAAACATCGCTACGTATGTAGACAGTGCTTTAATTCAAACTCCCATAAAATTAAGCAGTTTTACGGAAATATGACGCAAAAAAGCCAAGATGATGTAAAATATTGTAAAAAACACTAACCAAAGGTAAACGGTCTCTTTGGATACGATTCTCTTGCTTCAACGTATACCAAGCTTCCAGGACTGGAATTAACCCCATTTTCTTTCATCTTTAATGTTCTGCAAAAATACAATGGTACACGTCGTTAACATTTCTACAAAACATTAACGACAATAATTTAGACATTTCTATTTCGTAAAGTACAATAATCGCTTGATGTCTAGTCTTAAGAAATAAACAGGAGAGAAATAAATACCTCGAAATGTGTCAACTCGAAGGTCTCCAGAACTTCGTCAACTTTTAGCAACTATAAAATCTTCTCCGATAAGTTAAGAACGCCAGAAAAACCTCAGATTAAAGCGTAGTGCATGAATAATCCACACAGCAGCTGAGAAAGTGATAGCTTTGATGGAAGCTGTGGAAATTGTCAAAGTTAACGCCTCTTTTGCAAAAACTAGGAGAAAGTTTACAAACCACCATTTGTGCAGGTTCATTGATAGGATAGAAGGGGTGTGTGGATTAACTATGATGTCATTCTTCTCAGGCTCCCAATTTTACACACAGTCTTGAAGACTCTGGGAAAATTAGAATATTGTAGCCTGTGTACAGTCTGCAGGAAAATTAAGAGTAGACTGGATAGTCAATAAATGTCAGCAATTTTCTTCAAGCTGGGTGTTAGGCTACAATACTTTCAATGGGTATTTCGTCCAAGCTGCTTCTCATTACTTTCAGCAACATGTAGTACTAAGAAAGAAGTCGTCTTGAATGAATCCGACCTGGATGAGAAATTTGTAAAAGGTTTTGGCAAAGGAGGGCAGAAAGTTAACAAGACAAGTAACTGTGTTGAACTGAAGCACTTACCTACTGGAATTGCTGTGAAGGTATAAAATATTAACTTGATTCATCGAATCAACATGCTCTTACATTCATCTATCATTAATTGTAGTGCCACAAAACAAGATATTTAGAAAGAAACCGAACACTTGCTCGAAAAACACTTAAAGAAAAACTTGATTATTTTTATAATGGAAAAGACAGCAAGATAGCACAGAGTTGGGAAAAGAAACGAAAAAGAAAAGCAGATTATGTCAGAAAGAGAAACATAAAAAATGAAATACTAGAAATGAACAAAAATACAGAAAACACCAATTCATAATAAACAAATAACCATTCCTTATATTATAGAATATCCAAAGTAGTTATAGTTATGTTGTCTAAAAACACACTTTCAAAAATTTGCAATTGCTACTAGTAACAAAGTTTCGATGCAATATACTATAGCAGTTGACCATACTGAAAAAGGTGGCGGATGTACATTTTACCAGAATACTTTGCAGTCAGAAATCATTAAAAGAGACCAATTGATGACTTCTAAAAGTGAGACATTAGGCAGGAGATTATTTTCTTCTTTGTTTTGAAATGTCACATCATTAGGTGTTTTCTTGACACATCTTTTTAGCGATTTATGTTTGATGCACGCAATGCATTCTGGTAAAATGTACATGCCACCATCTTTTTTGTTATGTTCAATTGTTACATCCACATTAATGTGAGGTAAAGGGAATGTCTTCTGTAGTACCACAGCCAGCCACTGCCAATGACATCAAACATTTACCATCTTCATTTCACAGATATCTGACAATTTTTATTTTCTGGCATTCCTTTCTGTTTCCAAGAGACAGTCTCGAACTAAAGCTCTTGCATGAAGAATTCCTTGAAAATAGATGGATTGTCAATGATTCAATAAATGCCCTGAAAAATCTTCAGTAGGTTTACAAGCTGTCTAATGTACAAATATTGAGTGTTAGTTTAAATACAACCTTTTCGTAGTCGTTCTCCAGCGTTCTTACTCCCAGCATATGTTGGTTTAACATCTTTCCCCAGCTCCTCGATAACTCGAAGCAGCTCGTTATATCTTGACGACGGCAATGGTTGATGGGGAATCTTTATTTTTGGTTTTGGTTGCTCTGGTCTAACTGTTGCTGGTATTGGCTGACCTGAAATGGATGTTGAAGTGTTTTATTGAATGCCAATGCACCCTCCTACTTTTTCACTTTAACCTGTCCAACTCACTGGTCCAACTCAACCCACCATTTTAACTAGATTACAAAACAGCAATGTAAAGAGGCAATACTACACTATATGACACAGTTTACCTTGATTGTTTTTCTCCATATTTAGAGTTAAAAGTAAAATAAAAACAAACAAACAATGAACCATTAAACTTGTCCCCAATCTCCCTCATGACCAACTCCATCAAGCATAGCTTCCACTTTTCACTTAAGTTAATTTTATTCCATACTTAAAAATTTATTTAATATTTGAACAAATTAACCTTAAGATTAAAAAATAGTCCACAGCGAATACACTCGTATAATTCTCGGTCTGTCAATTTCTCGTCTAACATTTTTCAAGGGTAACTATCAATTTCTTTCTGGAAAATATACATTCTGTTTTTGCAGTTTGCAAAATAGTTCCCAAATTTTCTTTTTCTTTTATCACAACATTTGTCCCCCAAAACAAATTTTATTCCCCTGAATATACATACAAAGCATACTATATGATTTACTGTTTAATTTGTCACACTTTTTTCACAACAATCAACGAAGACTTTGTAAAAAGTATTTTTTTTCTCAAAATTTTCTCCTGGCAAACACAATAACTCCTAAAACAAGTGGAAGTATATATTCGGCGCTAAATCAATTTCTAAATTATCTTCTGTAGAATTTATAATTTTTTGTTTATAAACATACTTTCTTTTTAATACCAATAGTTTTAGGTCCTAAAATTGTCTGCAATACTCTCCTGTATTTACTAAAGCAAAAACGTTGGCAAAGAGGTTAACAAAGTTTGGGACGTCCGACTTTGGAATTGGGTAAAATGGACGCGAGCAAATATAATAGCGTCCTCTCTGGAAAGAATTTTGACGCGTCTACGCGCAAACGGGGTACGTTTTTAGGCAAAACTTTATCATTGAAGGGTTACTTATCAATGAAACAATACCTGATTCGCATTGGTTGAGTTTTAGTGGAGTATTTTCCGTCTGAAATGCGATATAGCTATTTGTTTGTAAACAAGAATGGTTGTCAATGGCTACAGCTTTGAACCTTTGACACAATCACGCTTGTTTATTTGGATGATATGCTATAAGTATAAGCAGCTACAATATCACAGTTTGTTGAAGAGAGTGTTGAATTATAAGTTGACCTCTTGATCTTGGCTGCTTAGAAATATTAGCTAAGTTAATAAGACACCAAGACATTCATACCACCAAATCCTCAATAGCAATTCTTTATCAATACTGCAATATAAGTTTATTTTTCAGACCTGTTACACTCTAGTGGAAACTCCAATTATCAACCAACATTGTATCATAGTACACCAAAAGGAAAGGTACATTATAATAATCCCCTACCCCACAAAGGTGCACCCCCCCCCCCACCCTACTATTAGGCCCGGTTTACACTGTCAAACTTTCTGTGAACAAAGTCGAAATTTCGGATCGTTAAATCTTACGTTTTCAAGGATTTGCTAAAAATATATAAGAGAACTAATTCAGTGCTCAACACTGAACTACTTCACTCTGATATTTCTTCCAAATTTTTCAGAATGTAGAATTTCCTTTCGAAAAATTCCTACTTTGGTCACGGAAACTTTGATAGTGTAACCAGCCTTTATAGACCACATGCATCATTAATATTTTGCCTGTCTACAAAAATATCACCCACTACTCCTTGAGATACTAGCTAAAAAACCTCCATGCACCCCTAAAAAATATAGGCTCACTTGCCCCGACTCCTGAATAATCGTTACACTATTACTCCTAAGTCTTGTTTATCACCAGACCTCATTAGGAAGTCCAGTCTTGTTAATGAATGGATCCATAACAAAGTCGCCATCTTCAGTTGCCGGGCCAAGATCACCATCCAGTGCTGGTAGGAGATCAGCTAGCCCACTGCATTCAGGATCAACGAGTCCAAGCAAGTTGCATATTGGGGGATCTGTTTCTCCCAGACAGGTTTTTGTATAGCTTTTAATGAAGAATAATAAACATTGTTTGCTTGACTTTTGCAAGTCAACTCATTAAAGATTAGATGTTCCTGAGTGTATTGACTATTGTAATTCTTGCTGATGTCAGAGGATTTTACTCATTGAGGGGATTCTTGCATCTTTATGAGTTAAAAAGGATGCATGATATTGGTGCTATAAATTTAAACCAACAGTCCTATGTCCAGTTGATAGATGTGGACACCGATACTATACACAAACAACGCAGAGAACTTCAGTTGCTTATCATGGAACTCAAGGACAGAGATAAAGAATTGAATGACATGGTACACACACACCAGAAGCATCTCCAGTCATGGAATGAGGATAGACAACAGGTACAAACTTAAACCTATTGGTTTTTACCTGCTAAATAACCTTAACATTTTCACTTCACATTTTCTTTCAGATTCTTGCCTTGGAAAAAAGATGTGCAAGATTAGAAGGTTCTAACATGGCACAATCACTTTTTACCTTTGACCAATCTTTGCAAAATTGGTATTCATCTCAATCTTTATGTAATGCATCTCTTTAGGAGAGTTAAAGTCAAGAAATGAACAATACAAAGCTGCAACTGCTCGGTAAAATATGACATACTGCTTTTTGAGACAAAAAAGTATATTATTTTTATTATGGTTTGCTCAAAAAATTTTTGTTCCATTAGATTGAAATCAACAGAAACTGAAGAACTGAACAAATGCAAGGAGTTGGAAACAACTAGAGTAAAAATTCCATAGCTACTCCTATTTATTAAGTCGGGCTCTTTTATCAAACGTTATTAAATATTTGTAGGAACGATTGAAAGAAGTCACAGAACAAGCTGAAGTTGCTACACAGCAGCTTGAGGACTTGGAGGTTCAACCAATGACCGTTGCTTATGACGCATTCAAAAACTGCATGCCATACATTTGAATGAAAATGACAAATTGTTCCATATAGATTTTTCACAGGATTTCTAAACAATCTTTAGGATAAAAACGCAAATCTCAGTGATTCTCTAAGAGAATTGTCAAATAATCTTGGGCAAATACAAGCGAGAGAACAAGAGCTACTGACCAAAATCAAGTTAAAGGTATATCCCCACTCCATCGTGAAATTTTGAAGCGCTTGCCAAACTTGTAGAGATATAAAATATTCCACCTACTTTTATCTATACGCGAGCAATTTGTTTAGTTTCATAAAACTCACCGAGGGCGTACGCTAACTTTCTTCACAGGAAAATGACATCACTGAAGCCAACATACGCCTTGGTGAATTTCAACAGAAAACGAGAAGATTAGAAAATGCACTTCAGGTTAAAGTCTAAATAAACAAAAAGAAAAGAGATTGAATTATAAAATCTTTCATGTTTTGAAAAGTTTGAAATTGATCTTTAAGGAATACCAAACGGTTGAAAAAGCTTTAAGAGCAGAGAGAGATCAATTGAAAGATCAACTAAACGCTTCCAAGAATGAAGTTGGAAACTTACGAGGTTTACTGTACCCCTGCATGGTGATAAATTACTTTGTTATTTCTAAAAGCGCGATCCTAATCAATCGTTAACGATCCTAATCTTATCTCTTCTTTGACTTAGATGAAATGAGCAAGCAATTCAGTGATGCTGATGATCTACAATCCGCCTTGGCTCAGGTAATACTTCGAGAAGCGGTGCTTATCAGTTGTTACATAATGTGTCCTAGCTCACAACCTATAATGTCTAAATTACCAACTTTCCATTGCAGTCAAAACAGGACATGTTGGTCTTACAAAAAGAAGTATTTCTTGCAGGTACACAGATTTGTGCTCTAATTCTTTTAGTATACAGTGGTTTGACTTCTAGAAATTCGAACTTGTAACTAATAACTATTATGAATATTACTATTTGTTAGGTGAACGAGAAAAGCGTAAAGATCAATTACTTGAACTACAAAAGTCAAAACAAGAACGAACCGATTCTGAACTTCACAATTTAAGACAAGTATGAACGAATACGTTGTAGGCAAACCTGATTACCATTGGTTAGGGTCTGACGTTTCATTTGCTATAATATTCAGTGTTAAAGGCATGAGTTTTGTTTTAGATTTGTGAAAGACAACAACGTGATGTCTCCTACATGCAAATGCATTTACAAAGCTCACATGAGTCGTTTTTTAAAGCTGAAACGAAGGATTCAGCAAGGTAATTGTTGCTAAAAAAACGCATAGCCTCCCATTTTACGAGTAAATCATCATGGCGCATATTAGCTCGCATTAAATCATTGTACAGTAAGAATAATTAGTAGGGCTTTATCAAAGTTCCTCAAAAACCTTAAACACTTTTCTTGTATCTAGATTATGTGAATATGATACAGTATCTAGTCATTCCGAATGGTTGAGCAATGCAAGTGGTAATGGTTAGTTTGCTGTTATACTAATACTTATTATATAACACCTCGGTGTTCCTTAATACTACAATGAAGTAACTAGACATGTTAGAGTCACGAAAATTTGTATTTAAACTAGCTAGAAATTGTATTCAGCTTACATTTGCATCGTTACAGTTTCCAACGATGGACTGTCTTCAGCACAAAGAAGTTCACCGGTCAAGGAAGTAGCTCAAAATCTCACCAGTTTGACATTTTCTGATGCAGAATACGGAGTGAATGAAGGTTCACTGCCCCTTTACCAAGATACAAAACCACTTTCCTCAAACACCAGTCCTGCAGAATATCGAAATATAGGTTAGTTCATAGTTCAGATTTCCTCTCGTTTTAACACTGGATCAGTAAGAGATTCTAACTGATTCTAACTGATTCTAACTGGATCTCTGGGAAGAACAGCTTAGAACTGATAGAACTAGGAACACTGGATCAATAAGAGATGACTCTTACTGGGTCTCTTGGTAAAACAGTTTAGAAATGATTTGTATTTAGTATATAAATTTTTAGGTCGATTAATATTTACTTATATTTAAAGCAGACTCACCAGAACTTGCCTCAGAAAGTGAGCAATACTTTCCATTACCACCATTCGCCACATCGCAAACGTTTCCTATGACAATTTTCGTGGATCAGACTTCACGAGTTTCCCATCAAGATGGCGATAATTCGACACAACGGGACGAGGTCAGCGCTAAATAAACTCAAATTCCATACGTTGGGAAGTTAGTTGATTACTACTGTAACAACAATGTAATCGGGTGATCGATCTAACATTTTTAGGATGCAAGCTCACCAACAAGTAAACTACATCGTTTGTTGGCTGAATCACGTCAAATGGTTCAAAATCTTGAAGAGAGTACAATTGCAACTCCGCCTAAGGTATACTGTGATACCAAACGATTTTGCTGGTAAAGATGAGACTGTAGAAACTTATTAGGTTAAAATTCTTATAATTTTCATAGGGATCAGTGGAAGGCTCCGAAAAGTTTTCATCTGTGAGAACAAGTCCGAATGCTGATGATTCGTAAAGTGTAGAACGAAGCAAAACTAACGAACTGGTTTTAGTAATTTATCATGTAAATGAGTTTATGTAGAAAATGATTAGTTTCAACGTAAGATTTGATATTACAATGTTTGTTCAAATTAACTATTCACATGCTATGAATATTGCCAAGAATCTACAATGGCGAGTCAGAGTTAATATGCTTAATGTGAGTAGATTATATTCCCTTGCATCTCCAGGTTTTTTTCCGTAAACGTTCTCCGCGCAGTTGCAGTGCTAGGGCAGAGGGTTCATTTCCCGGTATAGCATAAGGACCGGAGGCCAATTCTTCGTAGAACGAGTTATCGTTCTTTTGTCCAGTTAAAACAACATTTCTTAGCGCAGGCATTTCATGAAACGGCAAATAATGTTGTCCATACGGTATTCCTCCCACTCTTCGCTGTTCCACGCTTTCAAATACAGTAACGTGCTCGCCCCAGTGCCTATCACACGCACAGCATACGAAAGCCGAAATAAAACATGTACACGGGCAGGACTTCACTTGACAACGCCTTGAATTCACCGGGCTGTGCTCCTCATGAGTATGTCTACATTTGCACTTGGCTCGCCAGGCACTGGGATCGAAGTTAACTCGTCTTGGTAGCCACCATTCCCCTACCTCTTCAGCTCGGGACGGCACGAACGCGAATGCTTTGCACTTACATGAAGTATAGGCACAAGGCGTGTTCACGCTATTGCCATGGAAACGGCTATGCTCCGATAAAACATGGCCGCAAAAACATTTCGAAGTCTTTCCAACCCTAATGCAATCATGTTTGAATTCAGGACAACGCCAACCGATATAAATACCAGATTCAATTGCCTCCAAAGCTGCTTCTCTTTCAGGGTCGAATAATTTCTTCAATTTTGGAGCAAATTCTTCGCGATTCATAGCTCTGGCAACTGGTAACAATGTTGCTTTCTCACCAGGCTTAATAGGTTTTGATGTATAACCTTTCGGAGCTAGAGCTGTAGATTTCCTTGGAGTTATTGCTTTGCTTGCAGTTTCAGTCTTGTTGCTTCCACTTGAAGTTTTCTTTTTAGCCAATGTAATTTGTTTTGTACTGGTTGGAACAGCGGGTGATTTTCTCGAAGTACTGGTTGTTAAACTTGGACTTTTCTTGGCATTCCCAGTAACCTCTGGTCCAGCATAACGTGAAAATCTATTTGTTGCCTTCTTAGACTTGCCTGGGGCATTTGGGACGCTATTTCGGCTTGATTCAGGCAGATTAAAACTACTTGCGGCTATATTTTCCGCTGAAAACCGCCTCGCCATGTTCCAGTTATTGCATGACAGGGAAAGTTTGACCTCTGCGTGAAGCTCGGAGATTAGGGAGAATTTGCACAATAATCACTATGGTAAGATTATGGGATTGAAATCCTTTTACTCATGAAGACTAGAAAACTAGAAACGTTTTTATGCAGTAAAAAGGGCGAGCTTTTCCCAGATCTTTCCAGATTATCAACAAGAAAATTATTGCTTATCTGTTACGGTTGAGCAGCAAGAGAACGTTTTTCCGCATTTGAATGTCTCGCGTTCACATAACGCACAGCTGATTCCTAAAAAGTAGCAAAAACAAATATCCAGGAAAAACAGTTGAAAAGTGATGGAGTTATCCAGTGACTAATTCTACCAACCCAGTTGAGAAGTATAGTGGTGAAAGTATACGTTCGCGGTAAACTGGCAAGCTTGTGCTTGAGTCGATCTTCAATTCGTTTTAGAAAGTCGCTCGTTTCTGAAACAAAAATCAAGCTGGTAAATATGGTGAATGTTCACAGGTTGAAGAAGCACTATATGCAATGGAGAAACATAGACGTGCCGTCCTGACTACTTACTGTAATCTTTCGTGTCGAAATGTGGAGACGAGTGAGGGTAGTCTGGAGGCAAATGAACAATCAAATGTGGAACAGCAGGCAACGATTTATCATCTAGAAAACCACGACAATTTAACATTATTAAAAATGATTTAACAGCTTAACTATTTCAGTAACATTCGGTATGGGCCTTGTGACGCTATGACGAAAGAAATGGAGTAAATTGGAGATATGCTTTGGAGGCCATATTGCTTGTTTACTTACTGATTGAGCAAATGAGCGCAGATTGTTCTCTCCCGTCATTTCCATCATTAGCAAAATCCACAGTGAATTTGCCAGTGAGTTGCGCAATCTCACTCTTTACTGCGTGAGGTAGCACTGACTCCGATTCACGTGTTTCTCCTCGGGGACTGGGTACTTGTGGCGGACTATATAGTAAGAATGAAACCTAGCTTAAATAATAGAAGTGAAATGGGGAGGTTTTTCTCGCCTACCATATCGGTGGGCCGTGTATTGTTCCCAGAGTAGGTGCAAGTGCTTGAAAAAGACGATTGTTAGACTGAGGTGCGTTTGACTTCGCTTGAAGAGCTTCGAGGAAACATTGGCCAATGAGCACAGGCTAAAACATTGAAAAAATACATAAAACATTTAACAAATTTCGCTAATAAACTTCACATTGGTAAACATTCTGAACTTGTGAAAACAAATCAAGAAAGAGACGTAAGCACATCAAATCTCAAAATTCATACCTCCGCAGTTTTCCCTGACTTCCCTATTTTGCCAGCCTCGCCTTCAAACTAAAAAAAAACGCGCAAGTTTTAATCTTCAGTATTTCAGTCTTCAATTTTAGATTATTTCATTTGCTCACAGGCAATTTCCGACGTAGAACATCCTCGACCTTCAGTAAAGCCTGGTATGGAACTCTGAAAAAACAATTTGAACCGTAAACAATCCATTTTTCTCGCGTGTACGACCAAACTTTACAGTGGTTTTCGTCACAAGAAGCGTTGCTAAAAAGATGTCTGCATAAGTGCACCTTACCTTTCCTTGGGATTGCCAAGGATACTCAACAATCTTTTCAATTTGGTTAAGTTCTTGTTGTCTTTGTTTGCTACATCTTTAAAAGAAAAATAACAACTACTTGTATCAAAACTGGAACTACATCTTCAGCCCAGAATAATTTTAAAACAACCTTCTTCATTTTGCATCTTCGCTATCATTTTTCGTAAAGGTTCTGTGTACACTGATAGTTGCTTGAGCTAGAAGTAAAAACATCACATTGTCAACTAATATCCACAATCATCACCATTACTGATCCACTATCACACCAACTATCCACAATCATCACCAATCATCCAAAGTCACCACTGATTATCAACAATCATCACCATTTATCCACAATTACTCACCATTATCACCTACTTTACCTTCTCAACATACAGCTGTTCCTCTTTATCAGACAGATCAACTTTGGCCGGACTTTCTTGTGAGCCTAGATTACTTGGAGGATTGAATGACCCTGGAGACTCTACACTGGGAATACCAGATATCCTGGATGCCAGCAGCGATGAGGGAGACTGGGCACTAAGCTAATAAAAATAATTCAACACATTGTTTGCAAATTTGCCAGAATCGTAAATTAACCAGAAAAGCATTGTTTTATGGGTTACCTGTGCAGGTGATGATGCAGGTGCAGGAGACTGACCAGCTGGACTAGGAGAGGGGATTATAGGAGATGGTGAAGGATAAGCAGCACTTGAACTAACTTGTACATTTCTCACACCTTGAGTTTTTGTCTGTTTTGCTAAAAAGAATAATTTTATTAAAAGGATAATCAAAAGACACAATAAAGTTGCACAAAGAGAGTGAAAATAGGTCAGAGTAAGTTTTAAAAAGCAACTTTTAACTGCTATATTAAGACAATCACTATACCTGGAGGGGGAGCAGGGGATGGTGAATGATACATGGGGATCTTTGGTGATGGTGTTGATATGTTCATAGGTGATTGTTGGGCCATAATCTAAATTAATCAAGAATTTCTTACTACTTTTTCAAAACTATTTAGCACAAAATTGTTGAAAACACAAACCTTTGGTAACAGAAGATTTTCTGCTCTGGGAGCTGTAAGAAAATATACAAATCACTCTCAAACTTGAAAAAAAGATTCAACCACCTGAAATCTACACATTTTATCTAACTGTTAATTGATTAAAGATCAATTGATAGTACAATATTTAATATATTGAGAAAACGACACAACTGCTTCTTTCAACTAAAACAGAAAGGTATATCATACCACTTTGATCAGGTGCCATCATTTGTCCAGGCTGCTGCAGGTTAGGATCTGGCATCATGGGTGTCATTGGACTTTGGTTCATATTTGCAACTGATTGTTGCTGATTTGGACCTCCTAACAATAAAATCAAATCAGGAACTTAAAAAAGCTACCGTATTAAGTGTCAAGAGTCAGTCACATGCAAGTAAAATTGTCTGGAGTAAAAAAAACAAAGTAGAATGCACCATACACATTTAAGAATAAATAATTTAGAGTGATTACCTGATTGTAGAGCCAAAATGATGCGAGCAACCATAGACATGTAGTTGTCCTGTGAAAACATTGAAAGTTATATAAGCAGTAACTAGAAAATATTTCATAAATCCATAGACTATAGGCATACCCTGCTGGAAGATCTATCAAAGATATGTTGTTCCACGTCTCTTGCACTTTTTTCTTTCTGTGAACCCAACATGTTTGGTGACTTCTTTAATGCATCTTCACTAAATCATTAAGCATTAAGTTGGTCAAGTATATGGTGTGATGGATCTCAATAGATTAGCTTATTCAGGTGCCCCATCCCTCCTGTCTCAATTTTCAACTCGATATCCTCAAAAATTGAAGGTGGGGTTGTGAGCTCAGCGTTCTCAAGTAATATACATTTTTCGGATAGTCAGCAGCGTAAGCACTGGGTGCAAGGTGTCCGCTACAATAACTGACATATATACATCTGGACTGCTTGCTTCTATGCTTTTTGACTTGATGCTTGCATGGTCAATTGAAAGTCATGAAGGCTGACGAATACAAGAGTATTGTAAAATCGCTGGCTCTTCAATAAATTCAGCAATACTGGTCAGCAGCCGACTTCATAAGTAAACACTCTCCTAATTTTGGCCATCTCGGACCACACTTTTTGACGCCAAGCTAGCAGTCCAGATGTATATACGTATGTCAGTAACTACAATGCACTAGCCTCACAGTCTAATACTACTATTATATAAACAGGATACTTTACATATTCATTATCACTTTTTGACGAAAAGCAGGCGAACGCCAATCACCATTGTTTGAAGACATTGTTTCTGCAATATATGTCAAGTTAACTGAGCAACTAATCCAAAAAAAATCTAATAAACGCTTCGACTTTCAAGTGGCCTCTTCTTCCCCCTTCATGTTTCACGACATGCTTTAATTTTCCTACATGAAGTATGACAGACTCTTCACAAGCTGACGCAAAATATGTCGATAATTTATCGGCTGCCGTACTTTAGAATCTGATCTCTAAGTTAACTGGATAAATCAACAAAACGCCCTAAAGTACCAGAGGATCGATTGATGTTATTAATCATGAATTCCAGCACCATTCAAATAGCAGACTATTGATATTCGATAGCTATTACAAACTAATTCACAAAATAATGAACTATTAACATCAATAATAAGTTATTTGTATAAGCTGCATTTGGTTTTCAAAGTAAGACAATAGTAACTAGACTTGTTGTGCATCAAGTAAATGACTATAAAATCTGCCATGTGTCACCTAACATAAGCAGAGAAGAATAAAGTGAAAAGTCATGAAGACAATGCTAGATTAGTGGCATTATTTTAATAATGAAGCAATCAAAGAGGAGTATGTGTTCCAGGAGACTAGGGACCAATTCCAACCCCTCCGCCCGAGCCCTGAGTACAGCTTTGTTTTTCTCCACCTCCTCAATACATACCTGAATCGTCATTAGTAAACTATTACACAGTGCTTATTATTTTAGCTATTAATTAGCCAAAGTATCTGTCAAATGTTTAAAATCATTCTTGATCAGTAGAGTTTTGTGCACGATCATTCATTTCGCTTGCGCTCCAGGGACTTTTCCAAGAACCTAAACACGAGAAAAACTAAATTGTAAGACAACACTAAAATTATTTGATAAGTTTAGGGAACAACTGTCAGGTTTTGCTGTTGGGAATGAGTCACTGTAACCTTGTGGTGCGTTTATCACACAAGATACCTCCAAAATTATAGGACAATGAAAAAAAAACGCTTAAATATAAAAGTTTCTACAAGGGAAGAAAGTATATTGAACAGCAGTTGTAGTCTAAACTATGCTCTTCATAATCACACTCCAGTTACCTTAGAGAGATCAACACCAGTCAGTGCCTGCACAGCAGGCGGTAGCTGACCTACAAGCTTGGTAACCTCACTTGATACGCTGTTACTTCCGCCATCATTGATCATCACAATCTGTTCCGTCTTGGACAGCGGAGCAGCCACTTCTGCTGCAATCTACATGAAGTATACCCAAGTCACATATTTCGAAAATGGTACTACAGTATAAGCCAATTTAATATATTAAGTGACATTGCTTAGACATATCTGTTACCTTGGGTAATGATTCTAAGATTAACGACATCATAGCAGCATCACCATATTGTTTGTATGCTGCCGCTTTCTGTCTCATTCTCTCAGCCTCAGCCTTGCCAATAGCTTCAATGGATGCTGCCTCAGCTCCACCAACCATCTAAATACACAAATATTAGTCAAGAGATGAATACTTAGCACAAGTACATGCTTGTGTTCAAAAGTGATGGAGCTAGTCATACAGAAATGTAGAGTAGTTTAGCTAACCTTGATTTTCTCTGCGTCAGCTTGAGCAGCTGCCACGGTTTTTGTCCTTCAAACAAAAAAGTTAATACTAATGTAAAACATGTACATCAAAATAAAAGTATGTCAGATAAATTGTAAAGTAGTTTGCAAGAATTTTAAAAGTCTGACAGATTTTGTTGACAAGTTTCTTGATAAGCTTATTTGCTCATAAAATAACTCTTGCAACCCTACCTTTGTCCTTGAGCTAAAGTTTGTACTTTAAAACTTTCAGCCTCAGCAGGTCTCTTAACTGTTGCTGTTAATTCCTTTTCCTTCCTTTCAATCTCTTTTTCTTCAACTGAAATCTGCTTTTTTCTTTCCACAACTTGTATCTGAATTTCTTCTTCACGAATCTTTTGTCTCTCTTTGTTTGCCTGCACAGGAAAGAAAATTTTAAAATTAGGACTTGCAAGAACAAGATTTCCCTTATCCAAAGAATTTCTACGACGAAAAAATAAAAAGAATCCTAAAATTTATATCACAATCATGCTCTATAAACATTGAAAACATTCAACAACTATGTAAACATTAATTATCATTGTCTATAAGTAGGTACCTGTAATTCGTAAGCTAATTCAGCTTCAGCTTTTTTCGTGTTCACTTCTTGATCAAATGCTGCTTTGTTCATTTGATATTCTCTTGAAGCATCAGCAATTTTTGCCTGAGTAGAGTACTTCACATCCATCATTTCTTTAGTGCATTCTGCTTCCTGGAGAATAAAATATAAAAATAATTGCACATTTTATGAAGCATTCTGCAAATCTAAGTGAAATTGGCAACATACCCTAATTCCTGCATCTCTATTTGCCTCAGCAACTCCGATATCTGCATCACGTTTCACTTTTGCTGTTTGGGTTTTACCTAGAGAGTCCAAGTACTGTACTTTATCTTCAATGTCTTTGATTGTGAAACTCAGAATTTCGATTCCCATTTTTCCAACATCAGGCAAAGCTACTTCACGAACGAGCTTCGCAAAGCTATCACGATCTAGTAGAACAAAGTAATAGTGTCATGTTTGGGAATTTCGTTTAGCATTGTATTTCAAATCAATTTTGTTCTACACCTTTATAGATTTCCTCAACAGTAAGCGTGCCAAGAATGGCTCGAAGATGCCCTTCCAAAGTTTGCAAAATGACATTTTCAATCTCTGATATGCTCTTGCCCAGAAATTGCTCACACGCTGTAGCAAGGAAATCTCCTTGCATAACTTTCACTTGAGCAACACCTGTCACAGTTACAGCCACCCCTTCTGCTGTCTCCACTGACTCACATCTTGGATTTAGTGTCATCACTTCAAGTGTAAGTCTGAAAAATTTTCATATTGTGAAGTTCAGTTGAGATTGGAATAATTACAATTGTTTTGCTTTTTGGAACCATTTGATAGTATTGCTTTACCACAACAATTAATATTGTCTAGTGTTCAAAAGAGTAAAATATATAAGAAGGGAACATTGTCACTTGAAATGTTAATGTATAAGGTGCAGCACCTTTGAACATCACTGACAAAAGCCCATGCCCAGCCCCACCCACCAACAATCAGTTTAGGTTTGGGGTCACCTCCTTGACAACAGCCACCTAAAAATACAAAGTCAAGGAGTTAAAATTAACAAATCCATCCCTCATTTGTCAGCCAAGAGTGTCACTCTGACGAATAAATCGAGGGTAAACGCTTTCTCCTAAACGTCTTTGAAGATACTTGCTCATTGACATACTCAAAATACTAAGCACAAAAAATTTTTTCCCGCAAAACCACAGTCCCAAAATAAGTTTCACAGTAAACTTAACATATCTTTATACATTCTTTAATAATTTAAAGAGAAATTTTCACAGAATATAGAATGAATATAAACTGACAATTATTCCAGGGCTTGCCTTGACCGCGGGAGATATTTAAAAACACCTCAAATTTTTATTAATTGCTCAAAAAGTGCGAGCGATTTTGATAGAAAATAAACAGCAATTTTCCAACTAAAATACTCCTTTACCATTTAACTACTGATAGTCTGCCATTAGTCATGTCTAGTATGGAATGATCGAGATTCACAACAGCAAATGTCAAGACCAAAATGCCGATCATATTTTGACAAATAAACAAAGTTTTTGTGAGTTCAAACAGCGAGTTATAATTGAACTACACACAAACCTGATATAACTAAGACTTCGTTAGGCCCTACAGTATGACAGTTTCCCATTTTAAGTCTTAACCTTGTGTATTTTGACGCTTTTACAAACTTCGGCTTACTGCAACAAAGACATTTAAATTTGCAGCGACGCAGCTGCAGGAACGCCTGTTCGCAGGCGACAACACTGATCTCAATAACTACTAAACTATGGTGATGGTTCATGATGGTTCGAGTTGAGTTTCCCAGAGTCTCTCCTCTATTGGACCAGCACAGACCTGGGAACTAGATTCATCCAGTGAACTGGGTTCATCTGCCTCTTACTAAATTACTAGGATTCAGTGATAGAACACGAGAAACAACGCAAGATATACTGTTCAGAAAATGTGAATACAGACTTTTTATATGGCTTACTGAATTGAGTAAAATATGTTGTGAATGTCTAAGAGGGATAAAATTCCTCACACACTACAATTTATGATGTTTGCATTCGTGCGTGTGTGTGTGTGTACATACAGGGTGCATTTCTGCATAGCTCACAGTCATTTGTACAAACTTTCGATGTTTTCTATTACTTCGAATCCTCCTGAAAAAACAAAACACAACAGTTTGTTTAATTCTAATCCGATGCAGGGCAACATAATCCAGCAATCCAACATTGTAACCCAAGGGTACACCTTTAGTCCCCCACCTCTTCTGCTCTTACCTCTTCCCATCCTTCACTTGCCCCAGCCAACTGATAGTGTGTGCGTCTTAAGTCTCCAAGTCGTTTTCGTTCTTTCTCAAGTTGACTCTCAAGTTCAAGAACTCGAACTTGAGAGTCCATTTCTAATCGTTTTGCTTGAGTCAATGAAAGTTTCGAATAATCAGGGACAGTTTCTGCAACAAGACAATAGAAAATAACATAAGAGAGAACATTAGGAGTCAAATGTAAACCCTATAAACCCCTTGTAATCTCCTGTTACTTACTACTGTCCTCAATCATCTCAGATCCAGTCTTGGCTGACGCCACTACGTTCCCTGTTGCTTCGGCAACTACAAAAGAGAAACAACAACATGAATTTGGTTGAGAAATAACTGGCCTGCAGCAGACTTCGAATAGCGAGATTTTGGTTAGCCTGCATTGCAGACTGTTTTATACCCGACTTTGATGCTTTGGTCAAAGCAGATAGCTTTGAACTTCTCGGAGTAGCTTTGACTTTTGATGCAGCCACCTAAAGACACAATTACAATTCTTGAAAGAACAAAAATAAATATTTTCATAAAGACCAGAGATAAATGGAGGTATCAAGGTTATCAGCGAAGTCTTGGCAGAAATCAAATGAGTGATGATTTCACCTCAATGTATCCAGATTTAAATAAACGATTGCAAACAATTCTGCTCCAGGGTCTTACCAATTGAGCTGTACTTGCGGCGACTTCATTAGAAGCAACGACTAGTTCTTCAAACTTGCCTCCTTCTCTTACAACTTTATCCGCAGCGTCACTGCATAAAAATAAACAAATCATTACTCTTTTAAAGACTACAAACTTTCTACGGATATTCCAGTTTCTTCCAATAGTAACACTGAATCAAAAAGAGATTACTCGTACTGGATCTCTTGGAAGAGCAGCTTAGAAAAGACAGAGATATCTAGTATAAAAATACTTTAGTTGATTTCTCACATACACAAGGACTTTGGCTCCCCAGCCTACGGCTTTAGCAGCAGAAATCAAGCCTTCTGTCCATCTATGATGACGTTTATAAAACTCTTTAGCCGATGCCGACCCTTTGCCTTCCTCAACAATCTCGCCTTGCAAGTCTTTAGATTTTAAAATCAGGACTCGGATTGCCTAAAGAAATTTTATCAATCGTTTAAAAACTACGCCTGTTCCAGCGGTCGAACTTTTCATGAATGAAGAGACGAATGCACGTTATACCTTCATTAGTGCATTACAGGAATCTAGAATCCTATGAAACAAAGTTGAGAAAGTTAGCAAGATTAGAAATAGGTCTCTTGAAAAACACTGATCAGAAACTCTAACAACAGTTTCGGCAAAGCAGATTCACGCTATTTAGGAAACAAAGAATGAAAACAGTTCAGAGACCTTTCATTCACTTCTAATTTCACTCCTGTATCAGCTTTTCGAGCGTTTTTCAACATTTCCTGAAAAATATACAGTAGTGTGTCATATAATACTACCTACACTATGTTTGTTTAAAACATTATAAATACCTCAATCCTGGTCACAGCTTCGGCGACAAGCTAGAACGATGCATGATAGAAGTTGTTTGTTAATAATTATGAAGAAACCAAACTGTCCAATCTTCCACATTTCAATGTTCTCCTCAAACTTTTGACTCACCTCTGCTGTTGAAGTGATTTCATCCTCCACAGCATTTTCAATTTTATCCAAACTCTCATCCTCTTTTGGAATAAGACCCTGAAAAAAACAAAGAACCAAAATTCAGCGTTGAAAGCATTTCTTAAACCGTATAAACTTTCATCCGAAAAATCCCAACAAAAAACTTACATTTCCGACATCCAAAACACTCTTAATAGATTTCCTAACAGATTCCAATTGACTCTGCAGTTTTTCTTGATCTAAAACAAAAATTTCTTTCTAATGGTGTTCTAATAGTGATTTCCCTGAATTGACTAAACTGACACAAATGTCTACTTGAACTGGATTGATGTATCGAACCTGCATCAGTCTTTTTCATAGTTTGCAGTAATTCCAACGTTGATTTGCCTCCACTTTGACAATGTTCTACTAGAGCTAGAATATCAGAAAAATTACAACAACTATCCCACAGTATCCATGTCTATATACAATTACTCTATCATATCCATGTTTGTACCTTCAGCGTCCTCTCGAGGAGCCATATGTGAGGTTGCCTTGCCAAGCAACATACACTCACTGAGTAGATGAGCATAAGGACTGACAGATGAAATAAACCCAGCAATGTCTAGAGAGTACAATGCGCACTTCAATAACGTAATTTAACTATAATAGAACGTTATATTGTGATTCTAATTTACCTTTCTTGTCGTTAAGATAAGAATTATATCCTTGGAAAGTTTTGTCCAGTGATGGGATTAAGCCTGACATTCGTTCTACTAAATACTCTACAACAGTAAAACAAGAACTAATGAAATATAAAACAATATGAAGAAACTTCAGGCTAATCTGAGCACGGCTTAATATAAGGATTCAGCAATTAATACGGTTACCAAGGTGGCTTCAGCTTTGACTACGAATGCAACACGGTGAGTTGTTGTTGTGGAAACTGATCAGTAATTGTAAGCTCAGCAATGGTGATACCTGCAGTACAAGTTGTTCCACAGTTCTTGGGATTTTCAAACTCCTTCAAAGCAGTTTGGACAATCTTTTCTGATTCTTCAGTAGCAAGAACTGAAAAAAGAAAGAGGCATTAGCCAGGACAAGTACATGTTAATTTTTTTCAAATTTCACAAAAAAACTAGATTCGCGAAAAGATTTCAGGAAGGGCTTCAATTTTGCCAGAAGTTTTCATATAAAATGCTATCACTAGTGCTAGTGAAGAAGTATTACCCAATAAACGTTGCGCGTTTTGAAGTTCGTCACTTTCTCGCTGATTTTTCTCATTTTCCAGCTAAAAGAGCACATTAACTGTAAACACATTGGTGAGCTAAACGATAAAAGTACCCAAGCAATTTCCACTTCACCTTCTCGTTTGATTCTCTTGTTAAACTCTCGATTCTATTCTCAGTCTCTTTTTGCGCTTTGTCCGCTTCCACTTTGATTCGAGCAATTTCATTCACCATATTCTCCAAGTCCGTCACCTAGCAACGAAACGTGTAAATGCGATGATTGGCTAGCCTTGAAATCTGATATCATAGAATACAGGAAATAAAAGTGAACTTACCTTTTCACTTAACGTCTTTTCTAGCTCCGAGCACTTCTGTTCTGCTAACTAACAATGATGTCAAAAGAGATACAAATCGTTAAATGAGAAAGTAATTTATGTGAAGTGAAAAAGCCATACTATTCCAATAGTACTTTCTCCAATAATCTCTCATTTCTATTACCTTCAGTTTTTTATCCGTTTCATCATATTCTTGAGTTTTTCCAATCAACAAACCATTGAGTTCATCTTGCTGAGAATATCAAACAAAAAATATTGAGTATAGGGTATCCCAGCTACAGAAAGACAATCTCTAAGGCAACTGAATTGCGAACCTTGTCTGATGATTCTTGCTTCAATTTCTCAATTTCCTCTTCACAACTTCGTCTTGAATTTTCTTCTTCGTTCTTCTGTTTTGTTATTTCCGCTAGTTTCGCTTCCAGTTCATCAACCTATAAAAATAACGTTTTCAAACATGACAATATCTCACAAAAGGGCCACAATATATCAATGTTTTCAAGTATACAGCTTTATACTTTATCATTCAAAGTTTTTTCAACATCCGAACATTTCTCTTCCGCAAACTAAATGAAAATAGTTTATTGTAACTTGTTTGATCAATAGTTTCATATACCAGGCTAATTTTGCTTCTATATATTAATTTGAATACAGACTTTTCTTTTCTCCTCCGTTTCTTCATGCGCTTTGTTAGCTTTTGTTAGTAAGACGTTCATTTCTGCTTGCTGGAAAACAAAGAACATTAAATGTTCAAAGCCAATTGTAAAGTATAATCCTGATGTTGAGCTAGAAGAGGCAAGTATACTTTTTCATGAGATTCTGTTTTGAGTTGAGCGATAGTTTCCTCTGCTGCCTGAATGAATAATAAAACCTTAATTATTGAAACTATTACTTACTCATGTTCATTCTTTATTAACCTAAATACCTTCAGAGCTTCTTTTGTCGCTTCGGCAATTTGATAAGTTTCTAAGAGTTTCTCTGACTATGAGGAGATATAATAAAAATTCTTAAAACACAAATACACACACCCCCTACTCCTCTCTTTCTAACTTCTTTAGAGCAACTTTGCAACGCCCTCGGAGTCAGATCGTACGTCTACCTCGGAATCAGTTCGTAATTACTTCGGGACTACTTCGTCCTCTTACCGTATCATCCGATTCGTCCTGTACTTTCGCTAAAGTCACCTCAACTTCCTTCTTCTCTTTCTCCACATTAGTCAGCGCTTTTTTTACTTCACCGTTCTGATATAAGATAACAGCTTGATTACCAACCGATGTCTAATGAATACAGTAACATTAACTACCGCTGACTCACTGTTCTAAGAAGCTGAACGTGTTCTGTCCGCAATTTGCTGTACATTTGTTTAAGTTTATTGAATTTTTCCTCTGTTGGTTTCCCTTGATCAGCCACTAGAAGGAAATGAACCGAAAGAATGACACTTGTGAACAAATATGCTTCAAAACTATACAATCTCATTAAATGGAGCAAACTTCAACTAAACACTTGCGTTTCATCTCTTCTTGAAGCCTCGTTTGCAAATCATTATTCTCCTGAAAGAACATAAACCAACATCAATTACCATGAAAACGAGGCTTATGACGTAATAACGTAGCCATCCATTTCATTTTCATCCGAACTTCTTCTGTTCTTACCTTTGAAATATGATCAAAATTTTCACGCAATTCCGCAAGTTCAGTTCCCAGCTGAAAAATAACAAAAAGTGATTGAAACAAACAGTTTATATTATCTCTAACAATAATCGCAGTTTTCGCGTTGTTTTTTGAGACAAAAAGAAAGCAAAAATAATACCTCCGAAATTTTCAAGCGCAGCGTGTCTTCCATGTCTTTTGACTGCAAACACAGAAAAGATTTATAAACCTTTCCACCCAATAATTCACAGAGAAACAACGATGAAGCAATGCAGAACGAAACATCAGAGTTTTACTTTACCATTCGTCTTTCTGTTTTCAACATTTCCTCCAGTTGTCTGATTTGTGTAGTTAGTTGTTCAATCAGTTTATCTCTACATAATATAATGACAGTACAGTAAAACATTTCAATGAAGTAGCTGAAATGAATTCCCAAAATCTACCATGTTTATTACCTGTCGTCTTCTTCAGGTGCACTGTTCACTCCAAGTAAATGAGTTGGTTTCACCTTTAAAAGAAATAAAAAAAACATCATCTTATTGCCTGACCATTGAATGGTAATATGTCATAACACAGACTAACTACTGTTACTCAGAGAATCTTGCAAAAACATCATTTGAAGCTGTGAACACATTCATTGTACTAACTGGTCGAGGTGGGGGTTCTTCTTCCTGTTTAACAGGTTTCGGAGCTTCAACAGGCTTTGGTTCTGCACCGACGAACGTCGGTGGTTCCTGGAAAAACATTACAGTTTTCTTCATATAAAAGTGTTCACAAATCCTTGACATGAAGAGAATTATACCAACATACATGGGGCAGTTTAGGCACACTGATCAGTGCTGTCACATAACTTAATGCCCCAGCATCAAAAAAGAATTTCTGTAATCTTCTAAACATTGGATAAAAACGATTTCGATGTCCGCTTAACATGTCATGAGTTAACTCTGAAATATGAACAAAGAATTAATAGTCAATTAATAATAATAATACATAAATTGTAATGATAATAATGAACAAGAAGTGATAGTCAATACTTCCAATGTTTCTGCAACTTACTTCTGTGTAATTTGTACATAATTTCAACTGATAAATTATACAAAGCACTGCATTCCTGAAACAAAAGAATGAAGTTATTAGGACTTTCATTGTGCATCACATTATAACATCTTTAGTCAGCAACAGCCAATTTCCCTTACTGTGTATTTTGAATACACTGCCAGAATGCTTATATGGAGCTTGTAAAATGTCCCCAAAGCATAGCAGTATTTGTATTCAGAAAAGCTAAAACCAGAGGAATTGGCTATTCAACCATTTTGAGATCTCACTCATTAAGAGAAGACTTCCTCACCTGTATTAATGTTGGAAAGGGGCATATTCTGCATTGCACAGCTTGAAGCTGAGAGTTTGACTTGTATGGATTAAGACTTTTGGACACTGAAAAACATTTAAAACAAAATTATGAAATTTTTGTCCACTTACTATACCAGATCATGAAACAAAAACAAGAGACAGTCTACAGACCTGCATCAAAAAGATCCAGACAGCCATCCAATTGGTCAAATATATCTATAGCTAATTCAAAACTAAAACAAACCGCAAAGTATTCAATTTAGAAGATTTTGCAATTTTTTCATTAGGACAATAAAACAGGGTTACTTACAAATAATTGGGATCTCTTGTTGGATATTTTATAACTTCAGAATTACTTGGTTGAATTGTTCCTGGGATAAAATCATACTAAAACAACCAATAATCATGTTTAGACCCAAGAACTGGCTTTCTGAAGTACTGAATACACTAAGAAAAACTAAAATAAACAAGCCTTGTCAGAACTAAATGGTAAAACATAACACCTTTGCATGAAAGTCTAATTTCTTCATTATAATTTCAATATAGAAATGAGAAAGTTTTCCATAACTTCCATCAGGTGAGTGTTTCTGCAAGAAAAAATAACCACTTTACAATAGCTGCTATAATAAATAATAAAGTCAGCTAACTACACATTTAATATTGGTACATTCATATTCCCTGGCTAAATTCATTTTCTATGATGCACTTACCCAATAATTGCTTAAATCAGCAAATGTTACTTTGTAAGTAGCAGATTCTTTTAAAACCTAAACATCACAAATTATATTATATCAAAACATTGGCTCAAATGTGAATGCAGGCTTGGTGCAAGCAACACACCTTAGGGTGGCCTTCTCTTAATAGTTTATACACAACTGTCATTGCTTTCCAGCACATGATGCCATTGGACGAAATGTGCATCTTTCGAAGACAAGTCCAAAAGGTAGCAGAGCCATTCTCTTGCCATGTTCCAATTATGGTGCTTGGCCAGTGTAAAGGAACGTACACAAGATGAATATTTGGTGAGTCTCGATGAAAACATTAAGAAACAAGCTCACTTTAACAAGTAAAATTGTCTCGTCAGCATTAGATGGAATGAAGTATAAGAGTCAAACAAGTCAATGTATTATATAATATTGTACAGTATAACAAAGGATATTTCTCATATGCTTCTCCTTCACAGCATTTTCAGTGATGTTAACGGCTTTTGCTAAGCGTTCGGCCTATCAAAAATATCATCACTTTCTAAGCATCATGATACAATATTAATACATATTCTAGTAAGGCATCATTTAGAGTTGCCATGGCAAATGGCAAGCAAACCTACAATCTGACAATATGCCTCATCAGCGTCTATCAGTATTATCTTGATAGTGCCAATACGCACATAAATAATTGACCAGACCAAATAATTAAGAATAACTTTCAAAATTTATTCATAAAATATACCAGCTTTATTGTCACAAACAGTATAAATGACCTACTATAAAATGTCTTCTCTCTTATATTCTGAACGCGATAAATGTTTACATTGACATGGGTGATTTGTCAACAATGCATTGATATACCAAAAATAAATAAGACAATTACAAGACCTCGAAATAAAATTCGTAGTTTAAAATAAGTTCGAGAATAATCCTCACTGTCTTTAACTACAAGAATTACATGAGACATACCATTTCGAACGTATTTTTGGTTAGATTTTGCGAAATATTCAGTTCAAATAGCAACTTTTAATGGATAGGAATTATTGTTTTTATTCGCAATTTCATGTCATATTGACATACAGTTTGATATTCGACTAAAAAAATAAAGTTCAGGAAACTAAAATACGCATACTGTCTCGTTTAGGCAATTAGAATTCTCTAAATTACACTTCAGAATAATTTACAAATCCAGAATCAAGAATTTTTAAACAAGAAATCACATACATAATATATGCAAAATTTGAACACTGATTTTGAGTAGAATACCTGATCCTTCTCAAATCTTTGGCTTTCCTGCACAGTAGCAGGCCTTCCTGATAAAAATTTACTCATATCTCGCCATTAACTTCGTCAAGAAAGCTTCAAAAATAGTCAGAAAGAATATTGTGCGTTAAAAGTTTCTCCAGTACTAAATCAAAACTTTTTGAGGTTTTGTTGTTAGATGAAATATTAAATTCTCCTATTGCCGGATGTTGGCCCTCCCCCCGGAAACCCACCTACTTTACTTTTTTCAAGCACAAATTTGGACAAGATTTTCCTAATTTTATCTTTTTACAGCTGTTTACGAGAGTTCGCTTCCCTTTTACGTGTAGGAAGTTATAGTTCGGAAGGAAGGCAACATCTTACAGTAATTATTTTGGCAATTTTAAAAAAACGAGCTCATTTTACATGAAAGCCTCTTTGTATGCAAATTGACCCAAACGTAAAGATGTAGAAATGATAAAAAAAAGATATCAATGGAACAAAAAAAAATGATGAGATACTATAGTATATCATAAAGGGACATGTTAATAGATAGCAAAAGTTTATTCTATGACCTCTATACATAACTGGAGTACGAACTCTGGTTGGGGTAACATGAAGTTGAGTAGCTATTAATGCCGCTGGTGTCAAGATGTGCATGTTCGTAAAGTATTCTCATCTGCACATAATGCACCACATTCACCACATTTTTCACGTGCTTCATAAATGTTAGAGACCCAGCTTGAAATTACCCCCAGCTACGCAGATAATTTATCACATGGCAAGGAGGGTAAAATTACTTTTTATCCTTCAAGTGGTAAGTGGCACTATTGACTTCCATAAAATGCAGAACAGTGAAAAACAGGAGCTGAAAACATCAAAGGATGCGTACGGACGGGATCTTAATGTGAAATACATATCTTTAGGTTCAATATTTCGTCAGTTTATACTCTCTCGCGTGAACATCAATTACTTGCATTATATATGGCACATGTGTCTTGCTTCGACTCTAATTGCCATATTGGTGTTCCTTTTAAAGGTTTGTTACTTTTTGTTCTTAAAACGAAATTTGCTACATGTGCCCTTTCACCCACATCCTTCCCCTGAGAACCCCCTCAGTCTTATAGGAGGGGTAATTTGAGGGATCAAGGTATGCCATACATTGTTGGTAATCTTCTATCTTTTAGAAGTACTTTGAAGCAATCCCAAGAGTTGGTTTGGGAATTCTTGCATTGTCCTTCTTTGTTCTTTCTGGAGTTTACTGTGTTACTACTGATATTGTCGAAGGTCTGTATGTGAAAAGTGAATGTGTCATGAAGTGTAAGACTTCCTTGATAAATATTTGCAGGAAAACTGATGTTAACATTTGAAATGTTCTTTAGAGTCTGTTAAAGTGATTGATGGATTCGGAATCCAGATAAGCTCAAAAGGTCGTTTCGGAAAAGAAAACAGATGTTTCTTTGATTTTAATGCAGTCAAGGAAGTCATAATCAATGAAGCCATTACAATGGTAGGTTTGGAGAGCGCCTCTTCTCCCATCAGACTACAGACTTTTATAAAACTTATTTCAAGACTGTTTCATTCTAGCAAAGAGTTCTGTTTTACTTGGCACTGACAGTGAATTCTGATGGCAAACAAGAAGCAAGTGACAGTAACAACAAGAACAACCAAACAAGATTGGTTGTATTATTTAAAGTAAGTATGAATGTTGGGATTGTAAGTTATTTTTTATAATATATGTTATATTTTATGTTTAGCATATGATGCCTAAGTTGGACATTCTCCAGGATATTTGTAACGAAATTGAACCCTTTTTAAATAACCACAACCACAAGAGAAAATAAGTTTAATCAACAGTGTATATAATACTAATGAACAATAGATGTAATTTTTTCTATGAAAATAGCTTATAACTTATCTAAGCCAGTTGAGTTAGTATTGAAATTTTCTACTGAATTAAATGGAAGTACACTATGTTACATAACATGACAATCTCAAAGGAACTTCTGTTTTCACAAAATTTCGAAAAAGTACAACCAACTTTTAAAATTATTCACTTCATGGTAGACAATGTGACTTTTTGAAACCAATTTCCATTTTCTCTTCTCACATAGTTCATTAATTTTCTCACAATATCCATAATGAGGGTTATTAGCTACACAGTCTCTGATTGTAAAGCATGCCAATCCTCCAGGCTTAACAACATGTACAAGATCATCAAATCCTTTTGCTTTTACATGACCAATTGTAAAAACACCAATACAAATTGCTGCGTCATATTGGTTTGCATCGATGCAAAGATCCTTGCAACCCTCTGATGCCATATAGCCACAACGTAATGACCTGTACACACCTTTCCCCCTAGCAATTTCAATAGATTCCGGGCTAATATCAATACCATCTACATTCTTGTACCCAAGCTCGCTTAAACGCTCTCCAACTAAACCTGTACCACAACCAAGGTCAACAATATCAATTGTATTAGACATCCCTCGTTCATTTAGCTTTTCAGCCAAATGCTCTGCACCTAGTTTTGGTGCAACATAGCCCAAATCAGCTGCAACGTCCTGAAGAGAAATAATCTGGCATTCGACAGAGTATACAGCAATTTAATGTGAGGCATTGTAACTCAAAGAATTAATAATTGCAGCATGCATAAATATTACAATTTCAGATACCTTGTCATAGGTTTTGCTCCATGTTTTGTAAATTTCAATAAGTTCTTGTTCAGTTGTCTTTGCATCAATTGCTTTTAAATGCTGATGACTTTCATGCGTAGACATTACAGAGTAGTTCCAAGTAGATATGCCACATGTAAAGCAAATTGCTACGTTATAAATACAAATATGTTCTTTGTTCTAGACTATTTCAAATTAGAATGCATTGCAGTACTTCATGTTGTACTTTTTCACACAAACTTACATTCTCCAACTTCATGTAAGCAGCCAGTATAAGGCTTGAACTACTTTACTTTGATAGACACAATAGTATTTCTAAGTGCATTGTCATATCATATAGCAATCATCGTACAACATTAAACAATATAATTATGACCCTAAAATTCAAATTTCCCCTTGGCATACTAACTACATGAAACGACATACAAGAATGTGGAAATGAATATACACCTATGTACAATCTCTTATTAACATTTAATAAGCCTTATCTACCATATATCACTCTGCACTACGAGCTATGGTCATTTGTAGAAAGTGTTTAAGTTTTGCAAAAGTGCTTGCTTCATTAGCATTATAATCTGTCACTGCAGCTTTCTCTTTTTCTGCTCCACTCAGCTGCTTGTTACGTTTAGCATCGCTCAACCAAACTTGATTTAATAATAACAGATTCTGCAGCACAACAATACACATTCCAAAAGCACCGCAAACCAAGTGTACTTTGCCTACAGCATTCCGACTTATGACTAAAAAGTTAATCATCCATCCACAACAAACAAGACGAAAAATCAAGAAAGTTATTGTCAGTAAAATACTATTGATTCTAAAAGGCACTCCCTTTGGATTGAAGTCACACATGTGCATTAGTCGACGAGAGTGCAGGAATACGCTGTTGATTTCCATAAGTAAAGCAGATAGTGCAAACGGAATGTACTTCTTGTTTGAGACGCTTATGTAAAATATAACTATTACCTGAAAAACAAAACAAAAAGTTAGAAGAAAACTTGCACAAAGAAAAAGCAAACAGATGAAAAACAGTGTGCATAAATTTAAAGAGGATTATAAGACCTGTAAAGTTTTGTGGATATAAACTAATAGTTAAACAACAGCTAAGAACCCACTGACAGTTTCAATGTCAATATGTGTTATGTAACAAGATTAATTGTTGACACTTGTGCCACTTTCAAAATCAAAAGCAACCTTTTGAAAAGTAGTACAAATAGCAATCAAAACTTACAAGAATGTGATGAATCATTAAACAAAGACCTTTTTGTCTATCATTTATGATCAAATTTATAAAATCGTACAGGAAATAGCCTAAAAAATAACAAATTTTAACATGACATTGTTACATGTTACAGTCTCTATAAAAAAGGTAGAGTAGCAGAGATTTCGTCCTTGATATAAAACTTCAAATCAAGGCGTTTTTCGTGTAGTACATTGAAAGAAAATAGTTTTCATATATTGTGACAATATGATTGCCAAACTACAACTAGAATTGGGAACCCTACGGATTATAAAGCAGTGTTCTACAACAACATGACTTGCAATACCAACCCATGGATACAGCAAGTGTGTAATACCCCACACTATTCCATGAATTCAACATATCATTTAACATTGATGGCTTGGAATACATACTAGAAAACAAACGAAAACTATTAACGCGTATTTCTGTTTCAGTTATAGTCAAGAGTATTTAATAAACAAAAGTAGTTATTTACGGAAATAGTGAACTGCTCGTTACCTGTAAACCGCCAAAACAGCGCTCACAAACGAATGTACAAATGAAGTGCAGATATTTTCCCAAAGCCAAACCTTTCTTGCGTTTTCGTTAAATTTTTTAGGTGGAGGTAAAACTAGTACTACTGATTTGTTCAGAAGTTTAAAAGATAGAGCACAAATAAGCATGACTGGTAGCCAACTTTGCCTTAAAGTATCCTCCTCAGTCATGGTGCTAGAAAATACACCGAGGTGTGTACTGTCACGTACTGTGTAGAATCGGCAGAATCACACAGTAATTTTTCGATGTTTACATTTTCAATCGTAGAACCTGATTGGTTATCGGTAAAGTTCGAAGATATCACTCCAGGATATAATAGTAAGATCAGAGACACTTCACTCCAAATATTTACTGAGATCAGCATGATCAAGGCGCAACAGCGCAACGTACTGGCACTAACTTGTGATTGGTCATTTCGGAAAAAGCAAGATGGTGGACAACGATGAAGAATATGAGCGCCCGAGAAAAATTCCGAAAACTTTGAAGGAAAAAGACTCAGGCAAACGTTTGATTGTTGTTCTCGAAAAAGCATCGCTTGAGACTGTAAAGGTATTCAAATGAACCCTTCACAGTTTTTAAAAATGCGTTACTCTTGCTCATTTACAACATGGTGACTTTGATGCACGTATATTTATTTTTCTCTGGAGCTCTAGCGTTTAATCATGCTTTTATAGAAACTAGAAGAGCATTTTAACGATTTTCTTTTGAACATCAACAGAATGGCAAGAACTTTGAGTTGTTGAATTGCGATCATCATAAAACCATTTTGAAAAAGAATGGACGAGATATCGGATCATGTCGTCCTGACATTACCCATCAAGTAATACAATGGATAAATCATAACTATTATTGCTTGGGTCACCTGCTACTTAATGACAACTAACCTTACAGTTCATATGTTGCTTCAGAGCTTACTGATGTTGCTTGACAGTCCATTGAATAAGGCAGGACTGCTCCAAGTCTATATACACACAGAGAAGAATGTATTAATAGAGGTTAATCCTCATACTAGGATTCCTCGAACTTTTGACAGATTCTGTGGGCTAATGGGTAAGACACTCGGCAGTTTCCAAATAATCTTGTTTCGATGTGGAATGTTATTCTGCTGATTGGCTCTTGATGTGTATTTTGTCTTTTGGTTTTCATAGTACAGTTACTACATAAGCTCAGTATTCATGCCTCAAATGGCCCTCAGAAATTGCTAAAGGTGATCAAGAATCCTGTCACTCAATACATGCCAACTGGATGTAAAAAATACGGTGCGCGGTAATCAACAAACTGAGCTGTGGACAATTTAGGATAAACTAGGATGTATTGCCATGCAATATGTTAACAAAATGTATAATATATTATACCTTCAGGCACATCCTTTAGCTCAACAAAACTCGTCAAAATGAATGATTTGGTACCAAAAGATGAGCCAGTCGTAGTTGTAATAGGGGCAATGGCACACGGAAAAGTATGTCTGATACATTTTGTATGCCCCAAGGCTATCTAATATTTGTAGAAACTTGTTATCATTGTCGGTGATATTGCTAACTCTATTACTAGGTGGAAGTGGACTACACGGAAGATGTACTTTCAATCAGTAATTATCCATTATCAGCTGCACTGACCTGTGCAAAAATCTGCACAGCATTTGAAGAAGCTTGGGGAGTTCTGTAAATCTGTGCAATTCATCCAATTGGAGCAATCGCTGGAGATCATCAAGAATGATATTATGCACCATAGAAAGGCAACTGAAAAATCTTTTTTAACTACCAAACAAGAGAGAAATACTATGACATCAGAATCCTGTACAATTTACTGAATAAAATCGTGTTTATACACCTCACCTTGGTCTCATTACTGTCTTTCATTACAAACTACAATAGTAACCAGACAAAAATTACGCGTAATTACATTCAGATATGAATGCAGGAAATAGATTTCGATTACTCTGCATTAATCTAAAAAAAATATACACAATATTATATACAATTTACAGGTATTTACAAGGCGTCATTATCTAGAAACCAAACTTATATGGTTGTCAATCACTTCCAATACCGTAAGAGTGGCGCTTTATAGCGTGCGCATGTTCACTGAACATTCATCGCACCTTTAACACTTATCTTTCCTTCTTGCATGTGATTTTAGTTTTTTCAATAATCGCACGCAGTGATCTGACACGTTACTTTCTGTCGTTGAAGTCGAACTTGCAGTTGATGGCGTGGCATTGCTATGGAAACTGCTTGATGACATTCGTGCATGCTCTAGAACACCCTGGAGTCTTTGCTGAATCTTCAATTCAACTAGTCTCTAAAAGGAAAGAGCTATTAGGTAATCAAAGTTAGGGTCAAAAATATGAATTCGTGGCAATATCACTGAACCTACAGATGACACTGTTGTTACAGTGCCATTTTTATATTGTGATATTTTATACTACCTGGCGACATGAAGGATTTCTGCACAACAATCTTAATGACACCAATGCAATCTCTCGAACTTCACTGCTGCCGTCATTACAAGCTACATCCAACAGACTGAAATGAACGTTCATTACAATTAATACAACAACTTGCTGACAAAATCCTGTCTCAAAACGTGGTCATACCAGTTTGGCAGGATTTAATCATCTAACCCGTTTACCTTTCCGCAACGCGGCATTCCAGTAACCTGGAACAGAGTACGGGGGAATGACGAACTAGATTTCCTAGCGCTCCTAAATAAGTTTAAGAAATTGTGAATATGAAGAAGCTACATTTTTTACTAGTTCTATGGCTAATATCGGTTTGCTATAGGTCCAATACTACTTCGTCTCATTTCTGGGCTAGTCTCAGTCCCCAAAGACTCACCTGCCGCGTTTGATCTGGTCCTGGGCAGCGGATCGGACAGCAGTTGCACAAGAAGAGGAATACTTGGTGATAATGTGATGTATAGGGAGTCACTATGATATGCAGCATTTCCAACTATGTAGCTAGACGCCTATAAAAAGATGCATGATGAGCGAAAAATAGCTAACTAGTATAAATACAGGTGGTCCCTCACTTTACGAA
>JAOBYK010323025.1:0-18371 GCA_025434845.1 Phenganax subtilis | reverse complement strand
TATATACAAACCATAATAAGCATCGGCACGACATGCCTTAATGTCGTCCATGCGTAAACATGGTCATAAACATCGGCATGAGGTAACTTCTTCATGCCATGTGTCAATCCAATCCAATCCACCCCTACTCTTCTCGCTTCAATCCAACAACCCGAACCCAACACGTTCTCTCTCGTACAACCCCCCCCGAAAATACAATTCGCTCTCGCCTACACCAAGTAACCACCACTACACACCATCGCTCACACGGACACTTAACGCAATTTTAACACTTTTAAACGATCCTTTGCTAATCCTGCCATTTCATTGGTTCCTCGCATCCATCCACCACAGCCTACTCATTATGCAAAAAGCACCCCCCGGGAAAATCACCCAATTTTACCCCTTTTTTTGCTGACTCTGCGAAAATTCGTAATAGTAACTTATACTAAATGGCAAGCTTAGCCACCGCGCCTTCAAAAAAAAAAAGAAAAAAAAAGTTAACTACTGTGATTCCACGGCCTTGGTGTTTTACTCTTTCATGAAAGTGCCACGCTACAAGTCGAGAAATGTGTCCCCCCTTCGGTAGTATAATCGGGTATTTTACTTTATCGTCGATACTTGCATTTCGAATTCTTCCTCCGACTGTTATCACGCCGTTCACATCAATGAAAGGGTCTAGTGCTCGTTTTAGACACGGTTTCTTTCTTTCGCGTAGCTGTTGCATCACCTGCAACGTTCCGGTTTTGTTTTAAAGATTCGATTTCAAGGCTGAAGGCTTGCTTCTGGATCAATTTGATTATGAACTGTTCAGCAATCTCCGTTTCTTCCACTGTAATGGACACATACTTCTGGTTGGGCTGAAAAGGTCGTGCGTTGCTCGGAGTTTTCTTGTTTCTAACTCGTGCAAGAAGTAGTTGGCTGTATCTAAGACAAACAGCAACGGCTCTTTTGGTGCGAAACCAGCTGGAAAAGTATTCCAATCTTTCTATCATATCGGAAGTCTTGACTGACGTTGAAAGCACAGAAGACTTCTTCACTTCGACGTCACCTGTTTGGAGTGGTGCCACATCACTCTGTTGGTTTGATTTGCACCAGTTTTCACGCTACTCGTAGAGGAAATCCGGTCCGGTTATCCAACGAGAATTGGTTATGATTTCACTAGCCTTCAAGCCTCGTGATGCGTCGTCGGCTGGATTGATCTTTGATTCAATGTAGTGCCACTGATCTGGGTTTGTGTGATCTCTGATTTGTTGCACGCGATTGGCAACGAAGACGTGGAAGCGTCTTGCTTCATTATTGATATATCCCAACACAACCTTGCTATCGGTCCAATAAATTTCTTCAATCTTATCGTAATCCAGTCCGTTCTGCAGAGTTTCGCTAATTTTTACAGAAACGAGGGCAGCTGTTAACTCCAATCTTGGTATTGAGACTTGTCGTAAAGGCGCTACGCGAGATTTACCCATCACCAATGAACATTGGACTCGATTTTCTTCGTTTGTCAAACGTAGGTAGGAACACTGACCATAACCATCGGTGCTAACATCTGAGAAATGGTGCAATTCCACCATCTTTAAACTTCCGAATTCTTTCAATTTGAAGCATCGAGGTATTTTGATTTTTTCGAGCAAATAGATATCGGTTCTCCATCGTTCCCATTTAGTCCTCAATTCTTCAGGAAGGGGGTCATCCCAATCTGCATTGGCCTTGCAAAGGAGCTGCAGTATCCTTTTCCCAGTCAACAACACAGGAGCAACGAAGCCCAATGGATCGTAAATAGAGCCAACTGTTGCTAAGACACCACGACGGGTCAAAGGTCGATCCTTTAAGGTGATGCGAAACTGGAAATCGTCAGTTTCAACGCACCATTGCACCCCTAAAACGCGATCCATAGGTAGGACATCGTGATCTAGATCCAATTCCTTTACTTCAGCCGCACGGTTCTCGACAGCGACAGATTCGATCACCCTTCTTTCGTTCGACAGAAATTTATGAAGGCGGAAACCACCTTTCAGGCACATCTCAACACTGTTCTTAACAAGGGCTGTGGCTTCTTCGACTGTAGAGCTAGACTTCAGCCCATCGTCAACATAAAAGTCATTTCTCAGAAACTTTGCCGCATCTGACCCGAACTCTTCTTCATTGTCATCTGCAGTGGTTTTCAACGCTAGGTTGGAACATCCTGGAGATGATGTAGCTCCAAAAAGATGTACAGTCATTCTGTAGTCGTCAGGTTCTTTTGAGGTATCACCACCAGTCCACCAGAGAAAACGCAGATAATCACGGTGCTCTTCGTTCACTCTCACCTGATGAAACATAGCTTCAATGTCACAAGTGAAGGCAACTCTATCTTGACGAAAGCGACAAAGAACTCCGATTAGTGTATTTGTGAGGTCTGGACCCTGAAGTAGGTGACGATTTAGCGATTCCTCATGATATTTGGCCGAACAATCAAAAACCACCCTGATTTTAGTGGGTTTTCTAGGTTGGTACACGCCATGATGAGGTATGTACCATGCGTTCCCTTCCACTTTAGGGACTTTCTCAGCGTAGCCTTTCTCTATCATGTCTTGGATGAAATCAACATAATCATTCTTGTACCTGCCATCGTTAGCAAATCTTCTCTTCAGGCGATCGAGGCGGGATTCTGCGAAGGTTCTGTTGTATGGTAAACTTACGTTGTCTTCTCGGAAAGGGAGCGGCAGTTCGTAGTGGCCGTCTTCTGAGATGTGAATTGCGCTCGTTGTCTTCTCCATGAATTTCCTATCTTCTTGAGATAGAGGTTTCTTTCTTGTTTCCCTTTCTGAGAAATCCTGTTCAAACATTTTTCTAACTGCAACAGGGTTGATCACTTCTTTGGTTGGTTTGTGTGAAATAAATTCGAGCCCAGTGGTATTCTGCGTCAATATATCTCGAGTAAATATTCTGTTGCAGTTTGAAACGTGCTTGTTCGTTTGGTTGCAACCATTGTTGTTAGTAGCGCCAATTATTCCCCATCCTAGTACTGTTCGAATAGCATATAGGTCTCGTGGTTTTCCCGGATCAACGTCTCGAGGTTTAATTGCTTGCACGCAGTTATTCCCAATGAGCAATCCAATGCACAGGTCTGCACGATAAGGGGGAATCTTGTTCGCGATTGGTTTTAAATGATCCCATTTCTTTGCCATTTCTGCAGTTGGAATTTGTTCTCGTCTTACAGGGATTTGCTCTCTAGAGTAAGACTTTGGAAGGGGAATATCGACTGACTTATCCTCCGGCGAAATAACTAGTCCGCTGATCTTCTGAGTTTTTATGTCTTGCACGGCATGCATTGTACCAAGTTCGATCACTGTCTCTGGACCTTTGACTCCTAATTCTCGGCATACACTCTCAGTGATAAAGCAAGTATCACTTTGGTCATCGAGGACGGCATACGTCAACATCTTTCTTGAATTGTCCTGCTGGCGTATCCACACGGGCATGATCAAAGAACTTGTAGGCATGTCTTGACAATCACTGGTATGACAGACCTTGAAACAATTACTTGATGCCTGGATCTCTACACTGTCCTTTCTAATCTGTTCGATTTGGTCGATGGATTGGGAGGTGGGTTGGATGCTTTGAGGGGGAACTGAAGGTGTTGGTTCGAAAGGGGGGGTACTTGGGTTTAACTGTGTTTTATTTGAAGGTTGAGTTTTACTTATTGTGCTAGGTGTGATGGCAGAGTTTGTACCTTTTGCAGCCATATCTTGGTTTATTTGTGTCACACCTTTGTCTTGATAGCTTGCACTGGGTTGGATAATACTTTGGGTTGTGGGGAGTGATGCTTGCCCTGCATTGCTACATGGTGGTGTGTTTGTCTGAGGTAAGGGAGCTTGACTGCTACCATGCAATGGGGGTGTGTCCATTTCTTTTTTGCAAGGAAGGGGCAAACCCTTTTGAGTGATGATGTGTTTGCGTATGACTACTTCAATGTTGTCATGCGGGGTCAGAGCTGTGTTTTTGCTAGGAGCTGGGGATATAACTGTGTGACCATTACTAAGCAAATTTGAGTCATCTAATAGTGTCTCATGAAATGCTTCAGCAGCCCTTATCTCACCTTGTAACATTTCTCTAGCTTCTTGTCTGTCCAATTCTCTTTGGAGAGTTTTTAACTCTTCTCGTTTTTGGTCCAGTTCTTGCTGTTTTATTAGGCTAGCCATTTTCTCCTTTAACCCCGCAGCATTGGCTGCCGCCTGTCGTGATGACACTGCAGAAGTCTTGGACACTTTAGAGGTATAACTCTCTGCAGTGGAAATAGTATGACTGATACGAGATCTTTGCGACAGCATTTCAAGCCTTTCTTGCGATAAGTCTGCGATTTTAGTCTTAACGTCTGCACAACATTCCAGATAAGTGTAACGAATATTCTCAAAATACCTTTGATTTGTTTCAAAGTTTTCATTACTTGGATTTACTAATAATAAGTCAATTACCTCTTCATGAAATCGTCTTAAATCATCCATTTCCATAATCAGACCATCTTTAGCGGCGGTTAATTTCACTATATCAGTGCATTGTTCTCTAAGCATTTGATCTAGACAGCTGATTCTTGATTTCACATTCTCACCTGCCCGATTTCTTTTCCTTTCTATGTTCTCTAGGCTCGTCGAGATACCTTTTCTTGTCCGCGGTCGAATTCGTTGTCCTTCTAACATCAAACTTCTTGTACTCTGTTGGTCCTCTTGTGCTTCAATGTCTCGTACGATAGAAACTTCTTCGTCGGGACAGGAATCACGCTTCCCTGACCCTTCATATGATTCCAACAAAGTTTGAACCTTGGATCCTTGGTCCCACTGTTCTTCACTAGTTGTCTTGGAGTTCATGACTGAATCTTTTGTCGTATTTTCCGTCGCCATGTTGAAACCCTTCGTTGTTCACTGTAGATCTATTCTTGCTCCTACTCTCCTCATAATGCCGAATAATACCCATAAACAATTGTTTTAACTCATAACTTTAATAGCTTCGTATATTACAAGCTAAGGTGAACAACGGTTCTGGGTAAAACACGATTTTCACGGGAATCTCACTTCTAGATGTGCTCAAAAATATAAAAAACAAAAATCGTCTTCTCTGCTTCTCATTTCTCGAGAGTCACGTGATCTACTCGCGCGCGTAACACGCAAAGGGCAGTTACATACAATTACACAAAACATAGCACGATTCTTATGAAACCTGCTGATGTTGACAAGTCCAATGAAAATCAAGTATAGAATAAATTATATGGATCATGTACTAGATAATTTCCTTTGAACAAGTATAAGATTGGAGACCTAGTAAGAGTAAGTAAATATAAGAATATTTTTTAAAAGGATACAAAGCCAATTTCATTGGAGATATTCAAAATCTCAAAAGTGTTTTGAGGTGATCCCAACATGTATGAAATTGAGGATATTACTGACAATGAAGCTATAGTTGGAAAATTTTATGAACAAGAGCTTCCACCTGTTGACAAACAAGACAATGTTTATAAAGTTGAGAAATACTCAAGACTCGAGGTGATAAAGTTTTAGTGAAATGGTTAGGTTATGACAACAAGCACAATTCATGGATTAAGAAAAGTGAAATTAAATACATTAAATAAATGGTAAACGAACCCATTCCATATACCAACAACTAAATAGATACAGATAGTGAATATCACCCATCAGATACAGAAAGTGAATGTGGTAGTTCAAAGTTTTGTTCTGACACAACAAGTGATATAGTTAGCGACACAACAGATAGTGAATATAACAAAACAGCAATTGATACATATAGTAAATATAACACAACAATGGATAGTATAAATAACTCATCAGATACAGATAGTTTAGAGTCGGATTTTGAAGAATCAGAATAATTTATTCATTAAATGAATGGCTGAAGGTTTTAAAGATAAAATTAAATTGAAAGAAAGTAGAATTGATCAACTTAGTGGAGAAGTGGAAGATACTAATGTTAACTATTCGTTAGATAATTTTAGACCATATATTCCATCTAATAAGGAAACAAGTTGTTCTAATACAGATCTTGGGGGGTGTTGCTGTTGTTAAGTTAGATTCTAGAAAAATGAAGCGAAGCATGACGGCAGATATAAAAAATATGCTTTTTAATAGCTTAGGATTAATAAAAATGTTGGTAAGAAATCACATGAGCTTTACAATAATATTAAGAGAAATAAAGGACAATTACAATTTAAAAGTATACCAATATTTTTGGAAAGTATAGAAACTCAAAATGTTCAATTAACTAATGATAAAAGATATGAATATAGTATTAATGAGTATAAAAACTTGCTCACTGAAGCAGCAGGAGAAACTAATACTACTTTACAAGCTAATATACAACAAAAAACTGACACAAGACCTGAATGGAATATTAAAAGATCTGCTAGTATTGAAGAACCTTCACCTAGACCAGCAGCAACTCCATCTAGACTAAGCAGAACAGCAATAGATGATTCTGAATTTATGAGATTTGAAAACCTTAAACTTGAAATTCAAATTCTTAGAAACAGCATTTCAACATTTGATGAAGTAAATAAAAGTTTTCCAAACTTAGAATATCTTACAAAGAACTTGATGATTTGTATAAAAAAATAGATGATGTAGATATTTTTCTATGCCAAGGTCTTGAATCAAAGATTGAAAGCGCTATTGTAGATATAAAAAATTTTACTGATAAAATAGTAAAACTAGAATAGTGTAAAAATGCAAAACGTGATCAATAGAGTTAATGAAATTAGTGACGTCATAGTGCCTGTGGATCCTAGAGTTAAAAAATACAAACTGATTTTAAGATGTTTAAAGATAGCACCATATTTAGTATAAGAAAAATACATGAAAAATTGACTCTATTAAAAATAATGAGGTGTCTTCTAATACAACTAAAATAGAAGGCTCTACTAATCGAGTTACAGCTGATGTGAATAAAATAAAAAGTAACATTGATGTATTGGAACAATAATTTTTTACAACTGAGACCAAAACCTTGGAACATTATGACAAGATCATGGTTGAGATAGATAATTCAAAAACGTGAGTGAATAAAGACATTGAAGAATTGAGAAAAGTCACAGGATAAGACATTAACGTATGTCTTGAAAGCCTTCATAATAAACTCAATGAAGAAGTTAAAAAATATAAGAAAGAAAATAATGCTAAGATTAAAAACTTGCAAAATGAATTTGAAGATTACTGGAAAAAAAAACAAAATATACTGCATCTAGTATAGAATCAAAAATTAAAGAGACACCTAAAGACAAGAAAAGATTTAAAAGATTTGAACAAGAGATTGGATGAATGAACTGCAACTAATACAACCCAGATAAATCTTGAAGAAACAAAAAATATCCTTGAAGAAATTAAATTTTGGAAAAATAAAATACAAGGAAACACAGAAACCATATCTGAAAATTCAAACTTTGATAAAAATGTAATGTATGACATTCACACACTCTTACTGCGATTTCCAGTTGAACATGGAATTGCGGAAGTTTACAAGTTAAGTTTTGCCATTTGAATAACAAGTTTGTGACATAATTCTACTATGTTGCTAGGGTGCGCTCATGGTGTTGTCAAGTAAAATCCCATAGTTCACTACTATAAACATAGACACCTAGTTGTTTTGTAATAATTTGATGATGGAGAAACTAAACAAGAAAGGGAGAACATTCGTGGGCAGTAAATGTTTGGGAAGCGATTTATGCAATTTGATCATGGACAACTTCTTAGCAGCTGGTGGTGATCCTGAAATGCAATGGTTTCCTGGTAAATTCAAAAGCATTGCTGACAATATTAAAATCAGTAATTCCACTGCACAAAAATTATGGGATATATTTTGTTCCAATAAAAAAACAACTCCTCGTCTTCGCAAAGGAGGAAACCCAAGTCACTTAATGCCAGAGGACATAAGGCTTATCGAGGTTTTGGTTGGGACAAACCCTGGCATATCACTTCATGAGCTACAGGTCAAACTCGAAAATTATGGGAATGCTGCTATTTACGAAGGGACTTCATTACCAGCATTGTCTAGGGCACTGCATCGACAAATGATGTTAGGCGAATACACCAGGAAAAAAATTACAACTGTAGCAAATGAACATTTTAATTATGAAAACATGATATACACACAACTGTTTATCAACTACCTCAATCAAAAGGATCCTTTTACGTTGCTCTTTTTCGATAAAGCCGGTTTTAAAATGCGCACAGCTTTCAAATGTATGCATGAACATGCCCCAAAAGGCGAAATGTGTGTTGAAATTTCGTGTTACCGCCAGGATCCAAATATAACACTAAATTTACTAGTGGGATTGGACGGAGTAAAGTAGGCTAATATTGTAGACGGTTCATCAAATACTGTTGAATTTTTGAATTTCTTTGATGAGGCAGCAAATGCCGGTGATTTCTGAACAGGCATACCAGCCCTAAATGTTGTGGACACAGTAGTTTTCGACAATTGTCCAATACATCAAAACGAAGGAGAGAGGGCCGTAGAGAATTTTCTTAATGATATAGGAAGAGAATTGGTGTTCACTCTGACATATTCACCTGACTTGAATCCAGTGGAATTTGTTTTTTCGAAAATTCAACCTGTAATGCGCCACAATTTGAAGCAGACAGTTGATTCCAATTTGAAACTGGGTTTTTATGAAGCACTTGGGTCAATTCAAACAAGCAATATGAAAGGATTCTACCGGGCAACAGACCATATCAACATTTAAATGTTTATCCCAATATACCAATTACAGTTACAAACTGTTCTGTTCCCCTGAATACTGCTACCCTCAAGAATCTTGCAATATTGATTGACAGCCAGTACAATTATTTTCTTGTACCAACTTGCAACTGAAATGCGCAAGCTGGTTTGAAATTTCCCGTCCCAAAATAATCAGACTGAAAACAGAGTTACAGGAACTAATATTTTCCCCAAATTTTGAGAAATTCCATGTAAATGTCTGCAAACAACTGCCCAAAATAGTAGTCATATTAATAACAGTTTATCACAATACATATAACACTAATCTCGATTTGTGAAGTGGTGCGAGTTTCATAATAGGATCAATCAGCCAATCAACGTTGCAAGTTTTATAGTAATATAGTGATGTCTAGGGAAGAAGAAATCCGTTTAGATTGTAACACGTAAGAAAAGCTACGTAGAAAAGTTCATACAAAATGCTAAAACTCTATGCTGTAGCACTAGCATGAACAACTTCAACTGAATATCAACATGTTGCAAAAGGTTCATAACTTACTTGTAAGTACTTTTTGTCACTGTTTCTAAATATCGCCTTTACATGGCTCTACATTTTCATAATAGAAAGAAGTACTTCAGTTGCTGTTTCGCTGTCGCTATTCATTGGATTTTTTTCCACAGAATCATCAATCACAGCTGTCGATTCGGGTGGAAGTGTTTGGCTGGGAAGTAAGGTTTTGCTAAGATTTACTTGATTAGAAGAATTTTCCGTGGACGGTGGTAGATTGTTGCAGCTCGTAATGGTTTGGGGTGGTGTGTTAACAGGGAAAGTTGATTGGTAATAGAGTGGGGTTGAGATATACTGTATAGGTACACTTCCCTGAGATGCATTTGCACTTGATCTTTGCCGCTCAACCATACTCTGATGCAGAACCATATTTAATTGTTCTTGTTCCTCTTGCTCATTCAATGGAGCACAACGGTAGACAGATGATGAAGTCGGTACAGAAAGTTCCGAACAGCTGTTGGCTTTGGTTCCGACAGGAAATTTTGACACCAAGTTGTCCAAGTGATTTCTTTCGTGGGTTTCTATTTTTTGAACTCGATCGCTTCTCTCGCCTTTTTCTGCTAGCTGTTTGTCAATAGCCCCGCATGATTTTGCAGTTGAACAATCTCCCAGATGACAATTTCGTTTCATATGCCCTTCATGCAAATGACATTGCCCACATATTGGCAGATTTCCGTGGTTAAGTGATAGTGCATTATTGATCAGATCATTTAAATTTGTTAGGGCAGTTTCCTTGCTTTCAAGGTCTTCTGAAAGTGTCCCTATTGTGGTCTGGGCGTTATTCAAGAGTCTATCCATAGGGTTTTTCACTGGGCTGATGCTTGATTCATCGTCAACTGTCAAAGATTGCACTTCCCTTTTGGCTTGAGAAAATGTGTCCATACATGAATCAATCTTTGTCCTTTTCTTTCGCTCAGCCGATAATTCTTAGAAACCCGCAGTGCATTTAGTTGAAACTGTAAACAGTTGTCGTGGTTTTATGGTGTTTCATTTGTTTGCATTGTTGACAAAAGATGAACATGAGAGTTCTGAGGAAGAAGCTCTGTCTTTTGAAAGGGAAATGTTGCAAGGAGAGTCGATTTCACTAGCTTTTATTCTTATTCTTTTATAATCACCATCAGCAACACTTTGTGCATTCGCCCACATATCTCGAAATCCTTCTTTGTCACCAATAATTCAAGTTGATGTATGAATCTTCGTCATCTTGATAATGAATCCTGACGCTACGCGTGTTTAGATGTTTAAGTGCTGAACATTGCAAAATAATGTCATCTACCAAGTCTGAGAACTTGTACTCGCCATTGAAAATACTTCCAACATCCACGAAGAAATTAAGCCATTTCTCGTTTGCGTATTCCACTTCTACTTGAATTTTTGATTCCATTCATTTTTTATCAGCGATTGGAAAAATTTCATGCTTGAGTAAAATATATTGATACAGTGTAATGAACAACTAAGTTTCTATTTATGGTAATAAACTTTACCGGTTTTACTTGAGAACAACATAAGCATGCCCTAGCAACATAATAAAATGACGTCACAAACCTGTTATTCAAACGGCAAAACTTGTTGAGTAAACTTCCGCAAGTCCACGCTCAACTGGAAATCGCAGTAGATTGTAGAAAAGAACTAGAGATCTCAAGGAGAGTGCAAAGTTTCTGAGATCTTTGCAAAATTTTACCGGCTACACTCTGTTAAATCCCCATTATTGAGTATTACTTTTGCAACATAGCAGCACGTCCGTCAATGTCTTTAGTATGCTTGAGCACCACCGCAGTACACTCTACCACACCCGACGGTGCTACACTATGCGGGTTCAACCACTCCACATACTCTACAATAAGCACATTATATCACGCTGGATTATAGATTGTGATGGCGTCATCGCGATCTATATTTGTAAGTTGTTTACTTCCAAAATTAAATGTAGAGGCTTGCATTTTCATGATTGTTTATTGTCTCATTGCAACTCAAGTCTACGTATAGACTACTATACATCAACCGAACTTCATCGCTGACTGTCTAGATTGTACTTCACCTTAGGTAGCTGCAAATTTTCGAATTTTCAAATAGCCCCGAATTTCTAACTAATACGTAATTTGGGACAACTCAATGCAAGTCTACAGTAACATCACCGGGCAATTAACATGCTATTAAATTTTAGTTGGGAATTTTCGCTTAATTCGCTTCCTGCCCATAGTAAATTACTGACTTGTAAAGTTTTCTCCGCGTATCATTCAGAAATTTGCCTATGTGCTGTATATATAAAATAATATTTAGGATGGCAAGCAAGAAATGCCAGTAATTTACAACTTTCAACAGAAATTGGCTGTAAAGCAGCAGATGACTATTATTTATGGCAATATAAATGGGTCAATAGCTCATTACAACAGAAAACAAGTACAATTTGTAGCTTATTCCCATGAATTTTCGTTTTACTGATTAGTAATTCATCTGATAGAGCAAAAATTCATAACACTGTTAGCTCCATAACAGCAATTTAGCGAGTGAATGGCTGTAAAAATAAAGTTTCGATCGTGTGTTACATATTTCTCACTCCTCTGACTTCCGCCATTTGTGCAGCATTTGTGGCGTGTAGTTAATATTTCACCGCAAAGCATGTGTTTGATGGCAATTTCAGCAAAAACAGGGGTGCATACTCATAAAAATTTGTAACATTTCAATAAAAATATGCTCACAAAATATCTACATACACCCCCCAGAATGTTTACACTATAACTGAGTGTACGACTGTATGACTGATGTGAATTATCACCACCCATCACAATACTGCAAAGTTTCAAAGAAACTTTGCACTAAAAACTACTAGGTCAAATGCAAACACTTGAACAGGAAATGGGTAAAATGTATACAAAACTAGTCACCCCTCCTACACAAAAACAAATCAAAGATCAAGAAACTATGGATGAAATGATGAGTGAAGTTCAAAAATCTTCTATTGAAGAAGCCAAGGAAAGAATAGCTAATACTTTGACCGAGTTGGAAACTAGTGAAGGCATGACACAAGAAGACTTTCGTGAAATTAGAGGATGTATTTACATGGAAGGTGTACGACATGACAAAATTGAAATACTAGAAAATGACGTAAAACATTGGGATAAAATGGCTGAAGAAGAACAAGAAGGTAGTGTGAGGCAAAAAGCATATGAAATCTTAGCAGAAACAGCCAAACTTAAGGACAATCAAATGCATATGAAAACGGGTTTAAAACCAAAAGCATTGGAAGCAAATGAAATTATAGATGAACGAATTGAGCAAAACCACTTGAATAGATTTCAAAGATTCAAAAGATACTGTAAAGATAATTTAGTAGCATTGCATGAAGTTGCTATAGCAATAGGTGGAATTATTACCTCTACAGTGTGTTTCAAAAAAAAAACAGAACACTGATTTATGAGGTCATTGCAAATTAGTTAGATTCATAAATTTATTTTAATGAAATTCAAAATAGTGTAAGTAATGCATTGAAATTTTAAAGCCTTGCGTCTCCCATGGGTAAAACATAAGACAGGAGAAATTACAACACGCGTTTAATTTTTGAATTAATCTACAACAAAGTGATGCTAAACTTTTATGTGCCGTGCCATTCAAAATGTTCTCCATTTCAGTCCCGACACAGTTTTGCTTGCTTTTGCATGTCCTGCGTTACATTTTTTATCATTGTCCTCTTATTCTTTCACTTGACGTTTATCCGAGTCAGCATCACAACAATTAAGTTTGAGATAAGGTAAACTTTCGCTTAGAAATCACATGGTCGGACTAAATAAACATGAAAGTTGTCTTCAGTTTGCTGGAAATTCGTTTAAAAGAGGTAAATAACTTACATTTCTCCTGTCTTATTCCTTACCCCTGGGAGACACAAGGCTGTCAAGTTTCAATGCATTACAATAATTTGAATATCATCAAATTATAATTTATGCATCTAACTAATTTGCAATGCCTACAAAAATCAGTGTTCCGTTTTTTTTTGAAACACACTGCATAGTCATGGCTGCAAGACCTGCAATTAAAAAAGGAGCACAAACAATTGGACAATTTGGAAAACCCTTGGCTAATATAGCAAAACAATTGGGACCCATTGCTAGTTCTATATTAGGTGTAATTAGTACTATACAAGTTGGAGAGCAAAAGGTATAGCATTTTTAGCTAACAACTTGTGGATATTAGCACTAGCTTTGGCATGGCTTGCTTATGACGTGTACAAAGACAAACGACGTAAGAAAACATAAATTTTAGACATATAATATGTTCAAACACTAATTCCTGGATACAAGAAACTGAAAATGTCTGATATCAAAGGTATTAGAACAAAACATATTATTACATTTTACCCCAAACAAGGCAAATCCAGAAAAAGAAATATATGCTGATATTCCAAAATTAAAACTGGATGCTTGCCTAGTTCCTGACAGCTTAAACTTGAAGTTTGACTTTAAAAACAAAAATGATAAATCTTGGTTTTGAATAATCGTGGGAAACTATTGGTTGAAAGATTAGCCGTTTCCGTAGGAGGTGAAAATGTTTATGACAACAACGGTCAAAGTGAACTTGAGGTATACAAAGAGCTATGGTTGCCTGAACATGTGAGATGAACTTGTCAAATATGCAATAGCTAATGAGTATACAAGAAAGTTGATTTCTGGTTCTGATGATGTTGCTAAGACCGAAACTACCTAAAAGTATCAGACGCTTTAATGCAAACTGTTCATGAAACAAAGCAAAAATCAAACTCGATAAAATCATAGGAGATCATGGTTTGTATTCACCTTACTCGATGGGACATAATTTTCAGTTTAAGATTGCACTATCAAAAGTTTTGTGACAGCTCAATCTGGTGAAATTGTGGAAGGATATACACTTGAAAATATTGAACTTGAATATGAAACAATAGAAAATGAAACTTTAGCAGCACAGGCAGTCTGGATATGAAACTGGAAGATCATTAAATTTTGAACATGTAACTTTAATGAAAACTGTAGAATGGAACAAATCTAGTACACTCGTTAATGAAACTGTAAACCTTCCAAGAAAGAGCATGGCTGCACTTGTCATGTTATTTTGAAACAAATCCATCACAGATAGTGAAGAATATTTATACCCAAGTATAGAATCTGTCAAAGTAACAATCGAGGGTGTGCCCAATTGTATCTATAGTCAAGGTATCAAAAAAGGAAACCTATACACAGAAGCAAAAGATTCTTCAATGTGCATGATGCTGATATGACTATTAGAAACTTCTTCAAAGATAAATTTGCTCTAGTGATTGATCTTAGAACTATTGATGATAAGCCTGTAATTGGAAGTGGTAAGAGACTTGTAAATACACAAAATAGCATCTTGCTAGAGATTAAAAAGAAAGCAATGAGTGCAAATATATTATGTAAAATATGTGTACTAAGTGTGGAATCGTAAACTTGAAAAACAAAATCATTGAAGAAGTGCACTATTAAATAAACGTCATTGCATAAAAAACTTTAATCATATCTCAGATACGATTGATCAAGAAACGTGCAACCAATTAATAAGAATTTATGACAATTATTATGACAAGTATCAAACGAATTATAAAAACTACAAGAAACTAAGACAAATCAAGGTTTCGTTACAAACTACAGGTATTGTCTTAACAGCTGTTGGAGCTGGAACTAGTGTTGTTAATCCATTGACTTTGGTAATTACTGGAGTTGGAGCATTTATCACAGCTTGGCTTAGTAAAAGTAATATTACAAAACGAGTGAAGCAATATAAATTTGCAAGCACATCACGTCAAAAAGTTGTAATCGAATCATAACGACTTTGAGAACATGAGAGTTTACAGAATCTGATGAAACAAAATTACTAAGTAATTCAAAAGTTATTGATGATATAATTACAGATATGGTTTGTTAACCAACTGTGTAATGATATGGATGTCTAAGAGAAATATCTAATTTGGGAAATTTGACATTTTTTAGCTTGCTAAGAATGCCACATTTTTTTTCTTTGGAAATATTGCCCAAGTAGTCATCAAAAATAGTACTCATGTCTTGTTTGTTTGGATTATAAAATGAAACTAGTCAACTGATGTTTTCATGATAAGGTTTAGCAATTGATGTGAGTTGTTGAGTAATAACAATCGTCCTTGAACCATAATGTCTGGCTGAAAATGTTAAACTTACTAGTTCAGATTTACTATTTTTTACAAACTATCCAGATACACAATCATCTAAGATGATTAATGAATTTGTACCTTTTGAAAATTCTACAATTTGTTTTAAAAATGGTTCAACATCATTATGACTACAACTAATAACAATAAAATTATTATCTTTATCATAGTGCCAGTTTTGATAAGTTTTGTTCCATTCATAAGTTGGACATATTAAAATGAGTTTTGCCACCGCAAGTATTTCCAACAATAATCATGTTGACTGGATTATTTTCAGTTTGAAGATTGGTGGCTTAAATTCCTTGGATTTATTAGACATCTCATATAAAATTCCTAAGTTTCCTGGTTTGCTTTGCTCATATGATCTGGTGATTCTTGTGTTGTTGGTTGAAATTGTTTGTTTCTTCTTTATTTAATGTATTAATTTTTTTATATATAACATGTTTGCCTACAGTTATACGTCCTGAAAAATTCCAATAAGTAAAATATATGGAGTAACGTATTCTAATGTTAATTTTAAATCTTGTCTAAATGGTTTGTTATCAACTAGTTCTTTTTCAAGGTCTGTAGAATCATCAATCACTTCAAGATATTGCATAAATTCAGAAAATTTTCCAATAACTGTGTCTGTTAGCATTTCATTTGTTTTATTCATCTGTTCACATTTGTAATCTTGGTAAATTCGTTTTAGTGTTTTTTTCAGATGCTTTTTTAATATAAGTTGCTGTCTTTAATTTCTTTTGAGGCTGATAATTTCAAAAGTTCTTCATGTAATGTAGATTGTGTTTGTTGATCCATTTATTATATGTTTAATTTTGTCTTTCTTTATAATTTTTTGTCTCTTTTTCTCTTTTAATATTCTTCCTTCTTCAGCTTTTTGTTTTTCTATTTGTTTTCTTTCTTGTGCTTGTTTTTTTTCTTATCTTCTTTAGCCTTATTATTCTTAACACGTTTTGTTAGGTTTTATAAGCGTATCTTAATATTATCTAGCTTATTTTGCTTAATTTGCATTCTCCTTTCTTGATTAACTCTTGACTTGTAATTATATGTATTATTCCTAATATGGTGTTTAATTATCTTTCTAAAACTAATTTCAGCCTCATTAAAATTAATATTACGACCAATAACAGAAAAACAAACCCTACATACTATTTCCCCCAATGTATATCTCAATCTTGTGAGAACCACAAGAACAAAGTAAATGATCAATAATAACTAATTTAAAATCATAACAAATTTTCTCAAACACAGCCAAGTCTCTATTTTGGCTAAATATAAACTTATAACCATCTGTCTTTAAAAGCTTATTCCCATTTTCCTTAAATTTTCTCATATCACCCATTAACTTCAACCTCATATTTATAAAGTTTAAGTCATCTGTGAAATACTCGTATACCTCTTGTATCTCACATAAAACATTATAAAAAATTAAGCAATACTTTAAGTCCTTAAATATACTCGTAACACTACAATTGTTACATAAACATATATTCACAATAAGGTTCTTATTTTTCAAATCCTGTTTCAAAACAGCCTCATCATCACTGTGGTGAAAATATCCTGATTGTTTTAAATTATTCACCAACTTGTTATGCATAATGTATCTATTTATACCTTCACAATTTTTAAACTTTTCAATATCAAATTAATTTTATACCTTAATTTTTTAGCTGTTTCAACTAAATATATTAATCCATAATGTATTGACTTTAGAAAATAATCATTATATGTAGATGGCTTATACTACCCCAACATTCCTTAATTGTATCTTAATGCTCAGTTTTTAAATTTCTTAGTATTGATTTTTCCATGTCTTTTCTATTTAAAGAAAAAGTAATATAAATGGATTTGTATTTATCTTCGAGAATCTTATTTGTGTTCAAGTTGTGTTGTCCTTTTATTAAAGGAAAAATCAATATAAATAGATTACCACCGGATTTCAACAGTAGATAGAAAAGCGTCTCTTTGTTCTAACCATTTTTATCTCACATGAGAATTTATAAATATAAACGCCACTACTCACATGTCACTCGCGTGAGGCAACAAGTCTTGACCTTATGCACTTAAATAGACCTGAGTTTAGAAGGTATAAAAAATGGTGAAGAATGCACCCTCATCGGGAAAATTTAAAGAAAAATTACAAGTTTAACCACTCCCCTAATTTTTGATAGCATTAATATAAGCTAGTTTTATAGATACCTCATTTTTTGGTGGGGTGGTCAAACTCATTAAAAATCCAAGATGGCGCTAAAGTGTAAATTAGTATGGAAATGGTGCAGAACCTACCCTTTTCTATCTACTCATTATTCCTTTGAAAAATTTTACATTATGTTGTTTACAACCTGTTACTTAATTAGTAATATACATTTCGTTTACTTTGCGACTCGTTTGGTGGCTGCCAGCCCGTTTAGGGAAGTCCTCTTCATGCACAATGCATTGAACATGCACCAAGAGCTCGATTGTGCAATTTGTATTTATATTATATATAAAATGGTGCAATGTTGTAAGGACAGAACTGTAAGGCAGATGTTAAACAGCGAACAGACAACTACAACGCATCTTAAAAAATGTTTGCTTTGCCCACATGGTTGAAGTGACTGCCATAGAAAATGGCCTTAATGAGACAATATTTGTCTGAGTGAATATTCGTCTGGACCAGCAAATTATGTGACTAGGCCACCTGCTGAATATAAAGTTTTCCCAATTATTGAAATTACCAGCTGTTGCTTCATTCTTCTCCTACACCGCTAAGCTTAGAACGGAGATGAATAAAAGTCACTCTGCAATATCTCTATGTGCCACAATAAGCTCTTTTTTTATTAGAAATGCTAAGTTTGCAGAACAAGAAAGGCAAAGGAGATGCCTGGGTATGAGGCACAACAAGGGTGAATTTTGTTTTTGACCAATCAGAGCGTTTGTTTACCTTTCGGCTCTAAGCCAATAATAACGCGTAGA
>JAOBYK010322914.1:0-18382 GCA_025434845.1 Phenganax subtilis | reverse complement strand
GATAAGACGTAGCGAGTGTAAAGTGCAACTTTGTTTTTTGGATGTAGTGGCTTGAGATCAATATCCGTCATTAGCTTTGTTAGATTAGAAATTAGTGCTGATTTGTGTTCGTTGTTAGACAGTTCGAAGTCAAAGTATTTTCCTAAATAGCAAAATGATTTTCCAAGTTCAATGGCTGCAGGAAGCAGGAAAATTTTTTAAAGAAATGTTCAAAAGTTTGAGGAATCGTTCACAGGAACTCCTTTAACTTAGAACATGACCTTGGTCAACATTTTTGAGAACGCTCCTATTGGTACGACTGTGACAATTTTCAGCGATAAAGTTATGTGCAAAAATCCGTGCTGCACTCATTTTCTAACTTTTTCTTCGTTCATATCTTTTATTGTAGCAGAGTTTCCAAAATTTAAAAAATTTTTTGTCTAGTATTCCGGGTATAATAGTATTCACCGAGTGTGTACGAGCTTCTCTGAAGAGAGAGAGAGAAGCAAATAGTTAGATCCAATGATAATTTACCAATGCAAAAGAGCTTTCAGAATAACAAAATATGTTCCACAAAATGGTACATATCCCACAGCGTAGCAAAGAATGATGCAACATGGAACAATAACAGGTCGCAAATTTCAGTAATGTTCCACCATTTTGGAAGAGAAGAATGCATTGGGTCTTGCCGTGCGTGAACATATGTTACTGATAAATTCGTTTCGTTTGATGAGCTGTCGAAAAATTTGATAGTCAACTACACTCATGAAAATAGTACGGAAAAAATAGAAAAGGGCCAACCCAACTGCGTGACGTGATCGGAAAAAAGCATCCACAGAATCAAGTATCATCAAGCAAAATGGCAATCCATAACCTGCAACCAACCCAAAAATGTACAGGGCACCACTAGTAATGTTCTATCTTTGTTGACTGCTGACATGTTTGAAGGGATGTAAAACAGTGGGGTGACGAAGAAACGAAGTAAATAACATCATTTTTCACCAACAAACACATATCTCGCGCTTGTATAGCAGCACATAAAATCGTAGATGAGTGAAGACTGAAAAAAAATTGGTGACTGGGCATGAAAACGCGAACAGCGAGGTATTGGGAATCACAGATCGCAAGTTGAAGAACGAGAAAGTTGTAGTTACTCTTCAACAAACGTCTCTGTCTGAAAATGGAGACGATAACTAAGCCATTACCAAAATACCATTGTACTGTTCAAAACATATGAATTTTGACTTTTAATCTCAAACTGGAAGGGCTTTATCCTACGTGATGAGAAGGATTAATTAAACAGCAAACATACGGGCACAATATATGATGCATTAGGCCATCTGTCACTCACGAGATTGAAGCTGGATAGCGACTTTTGCTTCCCCCTCACGGAGACAATATTTTGATTAATTATATCTTAAGTGGAACCATTTCCATGGTAAAGCACTTATATTGTACTTTGACAAACGGGCAAGCCTTGAAAAAACTGCTTTAATCAAAGGATGAGGTCATCGATATTTAAGAAAACTAAAAATTTTGGAAATTTGGAAATATAATAATACTACTAGATAGAGAATCACAAGCGCAAAAAAAATATTTCCGATCATCACGTACGGTAAACCACTGTTGAAACGGTGGCCAAAGGTGGCCAAAGCTTTAAAATGATGCTGAGTAACCATTTATGGTGAATGTTGGATTTGCAAATAGTTAACTGGAGCAACTCTATTTTTTAAACATTGAAGCTCCTGTAAAGATTGTCTCCTGTGGTAAGGTGCAAAATTTTTCGGCCTTAATAATACATTGAATTGGAAGTTTCAGGGCGCACCCCACAGAAAGGCAGATTTATACCTGACAGAAGTTTAGCGCAATGTGAGCATCAAGCAGTGGATAGTTTTACGTTCATAAACATCTTAAACATCAATCAGAGGTTTGTCCGAAATAAAAAACAGATTACGAAGGCTTTTCTCTTCTTACTAATTTTTTCAGAGCTTCGAAAATTTTTTTTATTCTTATTTGCAGTAAGATGATACCGTTCTGATAGAAATCTACGTAATTACTTCATGCACTCAGTATTCAATTCAGATAAAATGCTAAATGACATGTAATAGTAGCCAGCACTTATGTAATAAGAAAGGCAAAATTATATACGTCACTTGTAAGAAAGATTGAAACCCAAAAATTAAACAGATTATTTCTCATCCGTACAAATAACTTGATCATGTCTCATTCATAATCAATCATTCCAAGTCACAATCGTCCATTTCAATGTCTTCTTGGTAACAGTCAACGACATCATCATTTCCATTGGAATTGATTTTGGCACTCAGAGCACAAGCAGAGCTCTGTGCATTCCAATTCTTCTCTTTTGCGGCACATCTTCTAATCTTACAACCCGTTTTGCGCTTGCAGCAGGCGGATCCTAGAATACTGTCCGTCGCAGATAGAGCGGACAAATATTTCACTCTAGCTTCGCCACTTTCGCCTACTTCCCAACCCTGATTGCTAATTTCAGGAGCTCTGATCTTTTGATTGAGACATTTGCGCCAGATGAATGAGATATAGTTACAGCAGTCGATTTGCAAAGCAGGGGCGTCTTTAATGGGAGGCAAAAAATTTTCACCACCTTTTCCCTAGGTGAACAGTTTATAACGCGCGTCATCTCACGGTCTGAGCTTCCAAATCACGAAAGAGAGAACATGTAAACTTCTCAAGAATGCTGACAGCTTTGTCATTAGCCTATTTTGTGCGTCCAAAGTCTGAAAATGCCCACAGAAAAATTCGTATTTGATCGAGCTAGTCTTAGGGCCTTTGCTTTTTTGAAGGATGTGCTGGTATTGCCGCAACCTAAAATGAAATAATTGTACGGCACAAAATTGTGGCGACAGCAGAAGGGTTGAGTAAATTTGCAATAAATTTACCTGTCAGCAACTGCATGGAGTCCAGGTAAAGCAGAACTAAGCTCGGGCGATATTGAGGATGAAATTATATCAAGCGATAATATATTCTACTGTGTTCACTGGAGCTGTGTAAGAAAAACAGTGATATTTCTGGATGAGAAACCTTTGAATATAGTCAAAATATAAAGACAGCTGTGTTTGGAGACTTGATGACAATAGTTTTGTGGCCGCAACTTGCTGCATGTGCCACATGGAACATCAGCCTAGTGTCAGCTACTTCGTGATCACAATGTGATAATTCGATAACCATATCACGGTGTAACGTCTCCGCTGTGCTTCACCCAGATGTAATGAGTACTTCCGTTTCGCCCAACTGACATTCCTCCATGTTTGACCATGTATCCAGTGAAAAGGCAACCAGATGTTCTCTATTCTCGCCATTTGACAGGAGTTTCTTCTGGGGTTTGAAAACTTTCTAATTTTTTGCATCGATACGAATGCTGATTTCGCCCAGTGGCGCTTTCTTCTCTCTCTCCTGCGTTTTTATGCTTTTCGCAGGATAGCGATCACTCACAAAATCACATGGGACGCCTTAAATTTGCGGGCTACGGCTAGTACTCGAAGAAGAACATGTTAATCAAGTTCTCTATAGATTTCGGGCACAACAATTGTGGATTGAAGAACAGTCATTGAATTAATAAGAAGGCAACGGGCAACAGGAAAACTATCAACAATACAATCAGGAACTTCAGCTTGGAACGATCGAAGTAAACTTGCTAATTCGCTTTGCAAACACCTCCACCAACGGTTGGTAATGATAGAGTGTAAGAGCCAAGGCAAAAAGAAAGCATTTGTTGTACATTGATTGATCTTTTTGGCCAATCGGGAAGAGCCTGCCGTTTGAAGGTTTTTCTGCCCGTCTTCAATGAAACAACTTAACCTTTTGAAGTTACTCGTGATACACGCTTGTTAAATACATCAAAATTTTTAAGCTTCATTTTTGGAATCATTGAAAATATATGAGGTTCGTCGTCCAGCAATTTGTTTGAAACCAACTGCGTCGATGCTTCATTTCCCTTGTCAAAAGCTCTTGAAAGATCTAAGACCGCATCATCTGGAGCAGCAACGTCACAGGACAAGCTGACAAGACCTTGTTCTTGTTGATCATTTTCAAAGGAGTTCATCTCATTGATTACCTTGATCACTTCTTTGACTTGCTCTTCATCAGTGTTCATTCTACATAATATTAGTATCCTTTCTACCTCTTTAATGAAACACAAAAGTGAAATTAGTCAAATAATTACGCGCAATTGTTTGAAAAGATATTTTTGTGCCTTGTTGTCTTCTCTATACCAGCCATATTTTTACATTGCTTGGCTATCGCAAACCTCTGACGATGTGGTAGGATCCAATGTTTGAGAGCAAGGCGATTGAGAGAAACACCAACAACGCCACCTTTGGTTCTTGACTCGCGGTTGAGTGTCTGCTCAACAGTTTGTTCACAGGCTATCGATGAACATCCATATTCATTTTGCCTTTGCACGGTCCAGTTGCATGCGGCTAATATTATAGGTACATAGAATCTAATCAGTGAAAGATTTCTTGTAGAATACCATGCTGGGAGGATGATACCTGTTCCCTTACGAGTTGCAAGACATGTTTACGTAGTAAATTTTCTTAAACTTTACATAAAATACAAGTTAGTGGAACCGGTGTGTAATTATTCACGTTCAGCTTACTAATATTCAGCTTCTTTAATATTCTGCTGCTTTAAGGCTGAGGCTGATATCATGGATCAGTGGCTACAATCATGGCCGGATTAGCTCATGAAGACGCCCGTAACCTAGCTGTTTGGGTAGTCGTAATGAGACTGGAATAGTAACGGGTATTATCATCAAAATTTTTTTTTGTCTCACCCAGGCAAAAACTATTTTCGTTATTGAGCAATTAGTATTCAATTAATAAGTGAGAAAGAATATGTATTTCCAAAAAATAAAACGCAACTACGGAAACTGAATTTCTATCTTTGAAGTTGCTTAGCTTTCTATTTAAGAATGTATTTTTCTGAGCTTTTGGGGCACCTTCTTGTGGGTTCCGTAGCCTATAAGTTAGCTAGCTTACTGATAAATCCGAACCTGGCTACAATACTACAAGTTATGACTCGTGCTCAGTCCCTTTATCTGATTACTTGTAATATTTAGAGGAGGCTGGTTCAACCGTGCATTATGAGGTTTGAATCCCCCTGTCTTACTGCAGGTAATATCCCAGTAGGGTAGGGAATGAAATGCTTTTCTTCTTAGACAAGTCAGTAACGAAGTCTCAAATGCGTTTGCCCTCATAAAACGTTTTTCATCACCCACTAGACCGCGTCACATAAACATGAAATGTTTTGGAATTTCTGAACTCAAATATTTTTTATTGCAAGACAGCGCGGCATATTATTCTTCGCGGTTTGAAGCAATATATTGCTTTCAGCATTGTAGACAAGTATTGGATTCATCACACTGGCAAAAAGCGCAGCTTGGTGTTGACATCTGCAGGCTCATGTGCCATGTTGTCTTGCCGTTGAAAATATTTGGGTTACGAAATTGCAAAACATTTTAGTTTGATGTGACGCTGTCTGGTGAGTAATGAAGAACGGTGTGTGAGCGCAAATGTATTTGAAACTTGTTATTCACTTGTTAAAGCCCGGTGCACACTAGAGCTATGTGTTCAGCAGAATGTCATTCCTGGCTGTCGGCGTAGGCAGAAAACCCTTGTGTACGGTGTACTTTTGTAAGTTTTCCGTCACTCGTGACGCGTAAGAAAACCACAAGTGACTGAAAACTTACCAAAGTGCACCGCACACTACGGCTTTCTGCTTACACCAATAGCCACAAATGACATTTTACTAAGCAGTAAAATCTAGTGTGCACCGGGCTTGAGCTCTAGTCTACGTCAGGCTTTGATGGTTCTCAAGTTTTTATATAATTAAACTTCACTTATCTTGCGCAATAAAGGAGGCGTTGCTACTGAATTTACTTTTGTGAGCTACTGAGTTTTGCTTTGTTGTAGCTGAAATTCTAGTTTGCGTTAATGTAAGTATGCATTACCAGATTGAAGATTTTTTTTATGGCTACTGATGGGTAAAAGATGTAGAACTTGCTCTACTTAACGCCATTCTGATCCGCTAAAAATTGATCGTCGAAAATGCAATTTTTCAATTCTACAAAACAAAGTTATTATCTTTTTACTAAAACGCTATTAAGAATAGGTTTGCATACCACAAATTTAGTTTTTCGCACGGAAAACTCCTGTAGAAATGCAAGTATACGTAGAATCAAAGCATTTGGGAAATAGTTTCTTTGACTTCGCTTATGTAGAGGAATACATTTCGATCAATTTTGCTGAGACAACTCAGACAAGGTTTGAAGGTAACATACTTGGCAATTAATTAGATAGCAAGCGTTGTCTAAATGTTACAAGCAGAAATAGAACATGCACAGTCTAGTTTACAAGTAACAAAATAGTGCCAAATATTTATGCTTTATCAGTCTTTTTTTTACCAATTTCCAGTTGCAATATCACCACAACTGAAAGTTGAAAACATTCGCAACCTTATCATTCGCAACCTTATCTTTACAGTTGCGCCGATGGAAGCCTTCCTAAAATGTTGACCAGCTCATTTCTTACCCTCTAGGAGTTTCTCCAAACAATTCCCTAAAGTTTTGAAAACTTCTTTAAAAAGTTACCAACTTTCTGTTTTATCAACTAATCAAATAGCTCGACAGGAAAATATAAAATTTTATTAGTCCATCAAACAGGAAGCTAGGAAAAACATTTTACAGAAATATTCTAAACATTATGGAATTGTTCATAAATACTCTTTGCAGCTAGAAAATGAACTGGGCAATATTGTTGGGAACGCTTCTATTGGACGACCGTAACATTTTTAGCAATAAAATTATGTACGAAAATCCGTGCAATGCTTTCCTGTCTAGCACTTTCTAACTTTTCCTTTGTCCAAATCTTTTCAAGTAGCAGAATTTCAAAAATTTCATTACTTTTTTGTCCAATATTCCATATATAAGAGGATTCACTGAGTGTGTACAAGCTACTCGCAACACATCGGCAAGCAATGGCATCGAACGATATTTTACCACTAGAAAAGAGCCATCAGAATAATGCAATATGTTCTACCCAAACATTGGCACGTATCCCACAGCGTGGCGAAGAACGATACCAAATGAAACAATAACAGGTTGCAAATTTCGAAGATTTCTCACTACTTAGGGAGAGGAGGATGCATCGTGTTTTGCTACATTTGAACACACGTTTTTAATAAATTCGTTTCGTTTGACAAGTTGTCGAAAAATTTGAAAAAAGACAACACTCATGAAAATTGTAGGGAAAAAATAGAAAACAACCAACCCCACTGCTTGTCGTGATCAGAAATACGCATCTAAAAAATCAAGTTTCATTAAACAGAATGGCATAACCATTCGATAACTTCCAACCAACTCAATAATGTACAGGACACCACTGGTAATTTTTAATCTTTGTCGACTGATGACAGGTTTTAAGGAGTGCAATACAGCACGATGACGAAGAACTTAAATGAATAACATATTCCTTCACCAGCAACCACATAAGTCACGCTTGTAACAGCACATGTAAGCGGAGAAGAACGAAAATTGAAATATAATTGGTGATTGGGTTGGAAAACACCAAAAATTAAATTCTTACAGCTAGACGAAAGAGTCTAAGCATCAGTGACCAAGGACAATAAACGCCACCGATGTTCGGTGGCATATCAGAACCAGGTTAAAGCTTGGTTTTCACTTGGAACGCAGGCATAAGCGAGAAAACAGAGCAAGAGTTTTCCTGTGAGGATTACAAACACAAAGCAGAAAGAATTTTCCTTTGAATTTCCTTTTCTTCTGTCTTGGCTTATGCTTTCTTACAAGTTTGTACGATTCTTAGTGCATAACGTTTTTATTTGTACCTATAGTGTAGTTACAGCAATTTCATTGATAACAGTCTTGTACTGAAGAAAAATGCTGTTTAAATATTGATTATAAGAATAATGATAATGTACGAAAACCCGTGCGATGTTTTCCAGTCTAGCATTCTCTAACTTTTCTTCGTCCACATCTGTTGTCGTAGCAAAGTTTCCCAAATTTCATTACTTTTTTGTCGAATACTCCATAAATAAGAGGATTCACCGAGTGGGTAAAAACCATTCTGAAGACAAAAGCAAGTTGTAGGAGCGAATGATATTTTGCCAATAAACGAGAGCTTTCAGAGTAATTTAATATGTATCACACAAATATAGGCACATACCCCACAGAGTAGCAAAGAACGATACCAAACGAAGCAATAAGAGGTCGCAAATTTTGATGTCGCACCATATTGGAAGAGGATGCATTGCGTCTTGCTACATTTGAACACATGTGTCTAAGGAATTCATTTCGTTTGACGAGCTCTTGAAAAATTTGATAGCAGACTACGCACATGAAAACTGTAGGGAAAAAACAGAAAGGAACCAATGCCCGTGCGCCACCTGACTTCGAAGGCGCAGGCATAGAATTAAATCTCGTGGTGCAAAATGGCATAGCAAATCTGTAACCTGCAACCAACCCAAAAATACACAGTGCACCACTAGTAATTTTTAATTTTCGTCGACTGATGGCAGGTTTCAAGGGATGTAGAACAGCGCGATGACGAAGAACTGAAATAAATAACATCAAAATTTAATTCTTCGCCAGCAAACAAAATAATTTGTGCTTATAATATCACATGTAATCGGAGAAAAGCGGGGATTGAAAAGGTGTTGGTGACTCCAAATGAGCTGGAAAACGGCATTAGCGAGGTATCCCAGATCACAGATCGCAAGCTGAAGAACAAGAAAGTTGTAGTTGCTCTTCAATAAAAGTCTTTGTTTCAAAATGGAGATGATAACCAAATCATTACCAAGAATACCAAACAGAACAACGCTGATATACGATAAAGAAAATGCTTCGAAAAGCGCTGTAGGATGCATTTTTCCCTTCAATACACCTGAAGTTTGACTTTTTATCCCAAGCTGTGGGGGCTTGTTTCTATGAGATACTACGGATCAAGAAGGAGACATGCACACTCAATGAGGATCATGAAGTAGACATGCACACTCAATGTGTATGATATTATGCACTTTTAATCAGCTTAATTGCCTCACGCAACATAACCACAGCAGTAATATCTTCTAAACAGCTTTTCCTTCGAAGAAAAACTCTAGCGAAAAAGTCAAAACAGATAGCGCATTCCCTTCTCAAGTAAGGAAATTCATCTATTTATGTGCTCTATAAGTGGTTTAAAAAAAAACAGAACGTAATTTATGCGTGAATATCAAAATAGTTTGACCCATTTTGAACAGACAAAAGTCACATAGTAGAACGTGAAAAATATCAAAGTTTTCTTCGCTGGAAATCTTTTACAGCTGCTTTTTAATTACTGAACTTCATTGCTTTATTCTTCACTCATGGGAGACGCATATTAACCGAATTTGAAAGCATCAAACATATTTGAATATATGCATAAATCTCTGTTCCGTTTTTTTTGGTCACTCTGTGGAGTAATCACTTTTCAAATGCAAGAAAAACAGAATTAATTCTACGATACGTTGCACATCATAAAGATCTAACTAGATGGGGACTAGTAACAGCATTAGCGGAAACATGGATTTATGATTACCCGGCTCCAAATTCAAAGATATTCTCAACGTGTGCAACCCCAATATAATATTGTCAACAAATGCAAAGCAGGCCCGGATTAACGGTATACGGGGCCTGTGGCATATTATTCTCATCGTGGCGCCTCTTGACCCCCCCCCCCCAATTTGACAATTTCCCTGGAATCAGAAATATCGAAAAATATTCCGAAAATAATCCGAAAATATCGATTCCTTTTCAGTTCATCAATTGAAAACTTGCCCTCGTACAGTATTTACGAGAACAGAACAGTTATATTCAATTAAAAGAAATGCAATATTAATTTACAGCAGGAAAGATTATTTAAAGTCAACAGAACCAATGTTCATACAAGAATCAAGGGACATATCATTGACGGACTGATGGTTGTGTAATGTTCATGTCATGTGTCTGTTGGTGCCATTCTCAGGCCTTGACCGCCTTGAAGGCTTCAACACAACCTGCTTACGCGATTTCGTGATAGAAAGCTAAAAAAATCTAAACTGTGTAAAGTGCAGGGCCCTTGGCATAGACTACTTCAGCCATATGGTTAATCCAGGCCTGATGCAAAGACAGAATTGTTTTGGTAGTCCTTGGTTATGTTGGTAAGATAGCACAAGTTTGTCACAACAGAGCAGCCCAGAAAACTTCTAGAATTTCACTGAATTTCACTGACAAGCCGACAGCGTGTACCCAGCTTGACATATTACAGTCATTAACTAATGTCATCTACATACAAAATCAAATACGAAATAAAAAAAATAGAAAGCAACTTACTCCACTGCACGACGTGGTCTCAAACACGCATGCGTAGAATGTAATTTCATGCAGAATGGTACGACTAATCCATTACCTTTAACAAACCCAATAATGCACACCAAGCGGCGAACAATAGTCAATTTTCGTAGATTGATGGTAGGTTTCAAGCGATGCATAACTGCACAATGACGAGGAACTGAAATAATGAGCATCACCTCTAAACCTCCGACATACGGACGCACCGGGGCTCGGTAATTGACACAGATATGTGTTTTGGCCCCCACACGCATGTAAAATAAAATGAATTCTGCTATGGCAAAGTCTGACAAAATGTGTTAGCCACGAATATTCATGCCGTGGAAAAAGCATTGTAAATAGTTGTGCGATTCAGTTCATGCCTCCAAGTCACCACATGAAATCCAACTATGTATCTATCTATCCATCAAGTCGACCACACTGGAAAATGGTCTTATTATGCAAACTGATCCATATTTCAGGATGAGTTATAACATGTTGGTGAGGCCATATCATTTCAATCACATTGGAGATGATACCATGTCCTATAATTCTGACTCGCATTACCCGAAAAAAATTATAACAATCTCCTCTAAAACCTAACAATGTAATATACAAAGAGACATGCGTGCAAACATGGTAGTTTAAAATCTATCGAAGATTCCAGATGCAATAGATTATTACGTATTAGCTCAAACGTTTCAGCAGCAGTTAAAACACAAATGGATTCAACATGATCCAGGCCTTCGACATTCTTAAGTGAGAATGGCAGCAATATAGGAAAGCCCAACAGGCACGGTAATTGACATTCATAAGTGTTTCGGCCCCATAACGCGCATTTAAACAAAATAGATTCTGTTATGGCGAAGTCTGGAAAAATGCGTTAGCCACCAACATTCATGCATTGGACAAAAGATTGTAAATAGTTGTACCATTCAGCTCATATCGCCAAGTAAGTATATGTAAACCAGCTATCTATCTTTCTATCTATCTATCAAGACAACTATGATGGAAAGTGGCCTCTTTACTACTATGTTTGAAATTCAACATCAAATTGGGAACTCTGTTGTGGGTACAATAAGCTTAAAACAGTAAAAAATGCACCCAATATAACAATTTCACGCAGATGCAAGGTTACGCAACTGGAACACAGTCAGACAAGTTAAAAACAGCAAAAGTTTAAAACATTGCCTTTCAAAACTAACAGTGCTAAAAAGAGACATGCATGCGAACATGTTACTCTGAAATATATCGAACACTCCAGATGCAATACATTGTTACATGATAGCTTAAACGATTCTACAACATTTAAAACACGATTGGATTTGCCGTGATCCAGTCACTCGACGTTCTCATGTTAGGAAGGCCCATACGTAAATAAGTGTTTTTAGTCCCCACACACAATTAAACAAAATGGGGTCTGGCATGGAAAGTCTGGGAAAATGGTTTGGCCACTAATATTCATACACAAGTCTTGGAAAAGGGCAGTGGCAAACTTATTAATTCGCCAATTTATATAACTAGAGTATGCACATCAACTGTATTTAACATGCGTGCATTTTAAAATTCAGGAAACTATGACGCATGCAGTTTTCATAAAAATGATATATGGGTGCTCACGATATTGAAGTTAAATTCAGGGTGGCATATTGATTTTAAATTCCATTTTATCGAACGTTTTGCCTACATAACAAACAAGGCAGAGTTTTAAGTAGCCCCATCTATAGTATCGTATTCTCGCTATTTAGTCCCCCGAGAGGAGCTTTATTCTTGTCAGACCAATTTGAGACGGGGCGTTCTTGAGAAGGAAGCTTTTTCGAGGGGGGCTTATTTGAGGGTGGGGGGTTACTGGAGAGAATACGGCACACCAAAAATTCAAACCCGAATCCTATACCTTAACCGATGTTTGACAAAAGTTATACTCTATATATATGTATATCTATATATCATACAGTGGTAAGGGGTAACTATATATAACTATCTATTTTCAGTTTAGATGGCCCATGTTATGGAACAGTGCTGTAGTATTTGTAGTTTAATCCAAGAGAGAGAGTACAGTAGATACAAATTAATCAGTTATCAGCATTCGAAGAAGTTTCAATTCGGCGGAGGAGGCTCCTCTAAACAGTTAATCCCAAAATGATGAGTTAGGGAAGAAAAAAGGCTTAAACATGGGAGTCAGGGGGCTCAAATTCTTTGGGGCAAGTATTTCGACATTTATGCAGTATATCGGTTAAAAGCATTCCTGATTATAACGTCATGTTTTGCTATGGGATGTACGTGTTTTATATTTGAAAGCGATTAATAAATACCTTGTCTCCTTCATCTATGAACCCAAGCTTGAATTACCACTTTTTCGTCATGATGGCTCGCGGCATTTCGAATTTTGGTCCAAAAATAATGCAGAAAAAATTTTTCTTTACACAGCTGCATAATTTAATAAAGTACACGGTCCATTTTCAGCCAAAAAATTTGGAAAAAGGTTGGTTTAGATTTCAAAAGAACTCATCACAAATTTACAATAATATAGTCAATCCATCGTATTTAAAATGTTATACTTTCTATGCTGTTTCCACCATACTCACAATGAGAAACGCCATTTACAACAATTAAATGGTATGTGAGCATATCTGCTTTGTATTGGGCATACAAACTAATGTTTGTTTGTATGCTCGATACAAAACCGATGCGAATGTTGTAAATGATTAAAAAACGGCGCGTGTAATTCAAATATTGAAGTAGTTTATTTTCTACAAAACATACCAAAGAGCGTACGTTTTGAAACGAAAGGTTAAAGAAAAAACTTATACGAATACATAATTTTTTAAATGATTTTCACAGTGTTGAACGCAAGCAGTTTGGTCCCAGCAGCACGACACTGAATTAATAGAGGACAAAATAAGTAAAATAGGGTTCTGTACGTACAGAGTGTAGATCACATATCTTCTTTCATTTGTGTGAAATGCTAATTATGAAAGAGGGAAACAAAGGAATGGAAGAGTTTTTTGAGAGGATTGTGCAACATTAAACATTAAACAACTTATTCGTTATAATAATAATAAATTCTTTAAAGCCCCAGTTTTTTCAATGTTGTTAGTCATAACTATATATAATCCAACGTCAGATTAGATGAAGCTGTTCATTTCCCCTTCCTACAAAGTTTCCAAAAGATGAGCAATTTTTTATCTAACAATCCGTAAATAAGAGGATTAATTGCGTGCGCACCGGCGACTCTCGAAATTAAACCAAAATGGTAAACCCAAGATAACTTCGTCAATATATGACTTTTGCCCATAAGATACCAGATATACCAAACAGCGATAGGCAAATGTAGCACAGCGTAGCAAAAAACAGTCACGAAACAAACAAAAGTAATCCGTCGATTGCGAACAGATCTTGTGATTTTCATCGAAGAAGACGCGTTGCCTTGCACCATATTTGAACACACACGCTTCAGGTGTGTATTCTCTTTCATGATGTTTCGAAAAATTTTGCAGTAAATTACACCCATTAGCGTTGTCGGGACCAAATACAGCATAGATAAGTGATAAACGTGGTGAAATTTCCGGTAGGCATAAGCAGAATTCTCTCGCAAAAAGCATGACGGTAAAAATGGTCCATAACCAGCACCTAACCCAACAATGTACACCAAACCACAAACGATTCTCAATTTTCGTCGACTGATGGCCGGTTTCAAAGGATGTACTACAGCGCGATGACGAAGAACAGCAATGATCAACATCATACCGATTCCTCCGACAAGAAATAATACACGCGTGTTAAAGACGAGGCAGTCGGTAAAAGAACCACCAAATACGGTTTTATATTTTAGAGGTTCACGAATGTTTTTGAAAAGATATATAAGGAGCCATGTCAGATCACAGATTGCAAGTTGCAAAACAACAAAGTAGTAGTTGCTCTTTAACAAACGCCTTTGTTTTATCATGGAGATTACAACCAAACTGTTACCAAGAATCCCAAATGTAACTACTGAGATGAAAGGATATATGAAGATATCCATATCATGGCTATATGATGTTATATTTTCCATTTTTGGCGTTAAAGGTTTTTGTTCGTTTGAGTTTGCACAAGACTAAGCACACGTATACCAAAAATGCAAATTAGTCTCATCTAATTTCTTATTAATAATAACCAGAAGGCTTTATAGGCCCCGTTTACACTATACCGTATTCACTCGTCACGATATCTTGGTTTACTGTTAAAGAGCAATAATCGCCAGCAAATATTCACTAGGCTGACAGTTATTGTATATTTCTTGGTGTCATTACCATTAAAATCTTTATAGAGCATTGATAGTTTTCCAAAATTTGAGCCGCTCCGATAGCAATCCGGTATAGTGTAAACGGGGCCATAGTGAACTGTATAACGACGTTTCGGAGTGTTACTTCATCTTCGGGTTACATTATTACGCACCAATTATTTATGCGTAATAATGTAACCTGGAGATGGAGCAACACTCCAAAACGTCGTTACAGTTTAATAACATGTTAACTGTGAAGCCTTCTGGTCGTTATTAATAAGATCTTGTTACATTATGAGGCGTAGAGAAAGTTCGTTTTTGAGTACATTGAAGTCTCATCTATGTTTAGTTACGTGTTTAGCAAACGTCAATGACAGTGAGACAAAAGTAATTATTTGGCCAAACACACAGCGTTATTTTCGTTGCATGATCATAGTTATAGCCACGTTCAGTTTATGATGAGGTTAGGACTGAATGAAAATTTATCGGTTCGATGTTAATACGGGATTTAACCTGGACGAGCATCAATGCTAGAACTGCATAAAAAAATGCTTCAGTCGTGGGATAAGAAAAACGCATGCATAAATTCGCCAAAAAGCCGCTTTAAATTTTAAACGCGTTGCAGTGTACTATTGCGTATTTCATTGCAACAGAACATCTTTCGTGATGATACAAATACTTTTATGGTTTAAGCTATCATAGGCTATTCTCGGTTATAAATAATTAGTAATAACAATGCAGTTATTGACGGGCAATCTACTAAGGCCTGGTTTATACGTTAAATTTCCGTCGAATTTAATGCAATTAATTCAATGCGACGGAGATGCGACGTCTAAACTGATTTTATTCGACGCGTTGCATCAATAATAGCGTTTTTCACAAGATATGACTGTAAAGGCCGACACACACCGGACGCGATTCGGCAACGCGACGCGATTTTTCAACTTTCATTGATTGCTAACTTTGATTCTAGTTGAGATTTTCCAGATATTCAAAGACGATATAATATTTTTCGTTATTTAGTCTACATGTCTTTTAAATTTTTCTTCCATGGGTAGATTTATTCGCTTTCAAAATTTGAAAAATCGCGTCGCGTTGCCGAATCGCGTGCGGTGTGTGTCGGCCTTAAGAGGCACCGATACTTTAAGCAAGATTTTAAAGACGCATACGCTTGCGCGAAACGTTAATCTTCGTACAAGAGATTTCAAAATTTTTAGGTTTTAAAATTTACCGTTTTAACTTCGTACAGAAAATTGTTTTGGAAAAAGCTGTAAACAGCAATTATTTTTTAGTGGGGCACCCGAATATAACTTGAAGTGCATATTATGCAGATTTTACATGTCTGAATAAGTAAGCACGCACGAAAGAGCCACCAAGGTTGATGTAGGGGAGCATGCATACAGGAAAAGATACTCAAAATTTATGCATTGAAAGTAGAACAACACAAAATATAGTACTAAATCACGTGCAGTTATATGTTTCCAAGGAATTTTTAGCAACAGCTCGGTCTTACCATCTCCAGATTTAGACTAAGGTGTTTGTTTAGCAGGTAGCAGGTAAAATACTCAATTTAATCACGCTAACTTCCTCAGCCGTACGCTGTTTTCCAGAAAGGATATGGCACTGAAAATTCACGCAGTAACTGTTTTGCTCCAGAAAAGCCACTACTCTTTCTTAGAAAAACAAATGTTTGCTTTTTGGAGGACCTAATTTTATATTACTATAATTACGTAAATTGTGATTAGTTATGATATAGAGCGGAAGAATTTTCCAAGATTTCGATTGCAGCAGCTGGTGCCTGGGCATGAGTAACTCTGAACATGAGCTATGCTCTCATTAATAATCTGCGTTTCTTTAAACTTTTCAAATTTAACGCAGGAATTGCTTCTTCAGATTGGCCATGCTCGTTACAAAACTCCATTTTGACTCTTGCTGCTGAACCTGAATTCGATTTGAAAGTTTGGTTCCGATTGGGTCCCGTACAAGGCAACAATAGTCAAAATAGGATCGGACCAAAGCATAATAATTGGATACGAGTGTTTCACGAGAAACAATTTTTTTAATCTTCTCATCACACCAATACCCGATGAAGCTTTTGTGCATATATCTTCGAGGTACTTGTCCAAAGACAAGAAATGGTCGATTATAATACCTAATGATTTTGTTTCAGCTACTCATTTTACCCTCCTGTTTTCAATTACAATGTTAATGTCAGATTATTGACTTTTTGTCTACTTCAAATCAATAAGTATTCTGTTTTATCAAGATGGAGATTTAATTTGTTTGCCAATAACTACTCTCTAATATTGTTCAGATTGTGAATAATTTTGGATTCGATTCTGGCAATGATTTGCCAGAAGCAGATAGAGTAATGTCATCAACAAACATTCTGAGTTTAAATTTCTCCACACAATTTGGCAAGTCGTTTACATAGATGAAAAAAGGTAATGTCTCTAGAAAGGATCCTTGTAAAATTTCATAACTGATTTCGTGTGGTTTAGATAAGTATACGTTTACAAGACACATTTGCAACCGCTTTTCTAGGTACGATCTAAGCAGATTTGAAGCTGAAGGCTCACTATCGTAAAAGCTCATTTTCCTGGTTTCCTTGACAGATTTTCGTGGTTTATCGTATAAAGGCCTTGTTCAAGTCCAGAAAAACGGTGCACATACCAGGATCCATATTTGTAAAGTTTTGGTCGGTGCTATGTATAGCTTCAATATAAGATTAGATAGATATAAGATAATTAAATAGATGGATATAAGATTATTAGATGCTCACAGTTTGGAAACTTCACTTTCAGTGAGGCTTATGTGAGCTTAAAACTTTGGAATTTAAAAATTTGGATACCAATATAACACGTCTTTTGTGCTTTTGTTTGACCTTGTTAAGGCAAATGACAAAATAAAGATTACAACAATATAATAACATTATTGTGGTTTGGTGGAAAACACGAACACCGAACTACCGGAGAAACGGACAACGGACAGCATTCATTAAATTTATCTCAAAAAGTGAATATATCTTGAAAAATTGATTAATTAACTTCAATGCAATATCACCAAGATATAAAAATGCCTTAAGACAATACGGTGGGTCTTCTTTACCATTTCAATTTAAAAGCATATCCATTCGTAAGCGCTACAAAACAAAAATGGTTGACACTTGCGAGGAGATGCAGGTAGTTTTTCGGGCCGGTCAACATCTGAAAAAGCTCATTTAATATGCTTTTTCATCAAAATTTACAAAAGAACTGCTACGGCACATAAACTAACTAAAAAAGAGTATAAAAGCATATAAAATTACCAGGTTCTTACATACCAAATATTAAAAAAAATTTTTCCAAAAGCAGTCCGCCAAGTCTCGCACCGGTCTTGCACCAGACGAGATACAGTGGTGCGTGTAGTAGACGAATGCCTTTCATCTATTTTAGTTCAATGGGCTACGGCTGCGACCTTTTGGCGCAACCCGGAGGCACGACAGCAAAAAATGCAGTTTTCGGGCAAAATTGACGAATCTCGTAGCAGTAGTCGTACTCGTAGTCAAATCTAAAGCTCTCTAATATCATTTTACAACGGCCTTTGCAAATAAGTACAACTTTTTTTTTTTTTTTTTTTGAATTTGGGTTTAATAAAAACTTGACTGGCAGTTTACAAATAAAACTGAAAAACTCAAGTGGAAATATCACGATGCTAGAAATAGACTAGAGTATAAAATTCTAAGATTAAACTATGTTTACTATTTTAAGAAGTATAGATATAAA
>JAOBYK010322803.1:0-18390 GCA_025434845.1 Phenganax subtilis | reverse complement strand
CCAGCCTTTACCAGGGCTATGCCGCTTCCTTCAACTCGCCGCGACCGACGGCAGGCATAGCCCTGGGTACGAGGTTGGGATCCAGTCCCAACATGATACAGAATTCATTACACTTGTGGTTATTTTTAAAGTTATCATGTGCTACCATTGCAAGGTTTCCAGTGCGAAACATCAATATTTGGGAATTGTCAAAGAGATCTGCTGAAGCTATCTCAGGATCAAATAGTTTGTGTCCACTGCCTTGAACATCAACCAACATGAGCTTGTTTTGTGATTTTTCATATGAAAAATGTGTTAAACATTTTGCTTTTTTACCAATTGGGTCTAAATCATCCACACACTTGATACCAGTATTATTTAAAAACTTGGTAAATTCTCCCGAAATATATTCCTCTACGGTTACATACTCGTCATTATCAGTCTTGCCAAAGTAAATTGTTTGGTATTCAAACGCTTCACCATATGAGGACATTTTGTCTTCTTCCACTTTTGCCTTCAGTTGGAGCGCGAAATTTCGTGCAAGTGCATTTGCACAACTTTCCATGTATGCTCTTCGACAGACATTCCAGTGTCAGAAATGCATTTCACACCTCGGGAAGGTATCTTTTGATAACCCAGGTTGAACTTTTGAACTCTGGATGATTAGACGTTACCTTGAACGCTTTACGAAATCCGCCAGAACCAAAAGGAGTTTTTTCTTCTTTAAATTCAACAAGTAATGGAACTTGTGACCATATCGTTGAGTCAAAATCAAATTTGTAGATGTTGATGACAGTCAATTCTTTAGCATTTGCAAGTTTTCCAAGCTTTATCATCTCTGATACAGACATACTGCATGGATACGTTTTAGCAGTTGCTTTCGTTGATGAACAAGGCTTCTTCAAGGGACTACCTTCAGACAGTGCAAAAGACCAAGTCGGTGATCTTGAATGTAATCTTTTTCCTAGTGCAGGAAGGCTCCCATCCTCTGCCGTATTTTCTTCATCTAGAACAAAATTTACAGGTATAAATCTAACGTAAATTATTTTCGTGTCAGGTATCTGATCCACGTTCTTGCAAGAAGGTCCTGTTCTCGAGCAAGGATATCGCATACATAGTTGGCACCAATGCCAGCACGAAAGTGACTTTCACAAGCTCTTTTGATATTCACCATACTCAGTTCGTTGATTTCATCATCGAAAGGAAGAAATTCACGTGGACCTATTCGGCTGTATTTTTGAGCCTTGCCTGATACATCGGCAGAAAGTCTTTGCACTACCAACTCTTTGTTTTTTATTTTAAGAATATTTGTCTTTCCTGTGTTTCTGGCTTGCTTTGCTTTCACTTTTTCGGCTAGCTTTGTCCATACATTATCTGCCATATCGTTTGTCAAAAAAAGGCATGTGTTCGGCAACTTCGGCTAAATATGAAACTTGCAATCTGCTATTTTGCAGTGGAAACATTTGGCAGTCATCAGCCATTTGGCAGTTCCCAGCCACAAACAAAATCGTTTTCAAACGAGTTTGATTTCAATTTGATTCAAAATTTTTTTATTTTATATTATATTTTATTTAGTTTCATTTGAAATGTTATTTTAGTTGAAGTTTAATTTTTTACTTTGTTGTATTTTTTCAAAAAAATTAATGGCAGTTCTTGGCCACCATACACATGTATAAAAGTACTTACACATTGTCTTTGTTTGCTGCCATTTCCCAAGATTGTGACCCGCCAGCATTGAGCCATCTGTGAGTCTCCAGTGGCTTCCCAATATGTTAATCGGCTACTTGATGTAAAGGTGTACTCTTGTTTTTGTATGAGGTTATATGTTATAACCAAAGTTAATAGCTGGGTAACCATACATGTTGCTGAAGGTACGTAGGTGGCACTATCTGTCAACACCGAGGTAGGCCTTGCGTTAGTGTACTGCTTGTTTCAAGTACAATCACAATCAGTATTTACATAGCATGCAAAGTAACAAGGTCATAAAAAAAGAAATTGCCTACCATCCCACCCTTAGTTTCTAAAGGTCCAGTTTTTGGTTCAATTACCAAAAATATTACTTGGTGTGATAGGTGCAAGTTACCGAGTGTTGGTGGCAATTCAAAATACCATTTCCATGGATGTTTTCCTAATCCAAGCACCACAGCTAAGTTCCAGGGCTCCTGGGTCACAGCTCATTCCCAGGTCACCTTGGACAACAGTTTGCACCTAACCTTCCAATCGGGTAAGTATGGTACTGTAGCTCCAGTGGGGTATTCAGGTGAACCGAGATAATAATAAACTTTTTTATCCTGCATTGAAAGTTTCTTAGTGTGCATTAAAGTCTTTTGGCATGCCTTGAAGTTTTTGGCGTGCATTAAAGTTTTTTGGCGTGACAGTTGTGGGCCACCGTAAGATTGTGTAACCTTGCCCTCTGAGGTATCTTTCCCCCCCAAAAAAAATCACTGAAGTTAAAATTAATCAAGATCACCAAGCATTTTGCAAGTTTCAGTGAGTCTAGAAAGGCTCTTTTTGGCAGCTTCAATTCACCTTTCTCATGACTCCACTTTTGGGGAACTATCTGAGATTATAATCAATAAATTTAGGTTTTGTATTGTCCTTGTTCTAAATAAAACATTCATATGTTAATTTACCGTTCAATTATTGAACAATGGTTTTCATATAGCTTAGATCTATCTGATTTTCACATATTTTTTTTTCACAAAAAGTACCCAAAAAATGGTGTTGTGAGAAAGGCTAATTAAGCTAGCATGGCCAGAAATTGTGGAGATTTTGTGCCAGCGCAATTTTTACACAGTGCTCACTTTTTAACAAATTTGTCGCTGTTTATCCCCATGCACTCCTGCGAAATGTGTAGAAATATAAACAACGTGGCTTTAGCTTAACATACTTTAGCTTTTCTGTAGACATGGCAGATTCCACTTCACCAACCATTACTAGCTTGTTTAAATGCAAAGCAAGATGCAGCTCATTCTGACAAAGGTTTCTGTAGGCTGCTCCATTCTTTCTGTCAAATTTCCTTTTAATTTCACTGCTAGTTTTCTCCAGACATTTCTCAACACGACCGAGATTTTCTTTCACTTTATAGCTACAATTTGCGGACAGCAAAATGTTAAATATTTTAATATACTGTAGCTAGCTGGACCACACAGCAGCAGTGAAATTTTCTTTTTAACATCGCTCCATCTTTGAAGACATTCATAAGGCAAATGCACAGTGAGAACTATGTCTTTGTCTGAAACATATTGCTTATCAGCATGTGTTAAACAATGCTTTGTATCTACGCGAAAGCGATCTTTAAATTGTTCCCACTTGACGATTTTATGAAGGTGAATATCTTCCGACATGTTGAATTAGAAAAGCACAGCCAGATGCTGGGGCCAATAGCATAGTGAGTTTCCTCATATCTTAGCAACAAGCTTGAGTGAGAGAAAGCTAAATGTTTTCTCTGCATTTTGATATAAATTTGAGCTCAATCCGACCCATATTTCAGAATTTATGAGCGTCAATGTAACCTTCACAACAGTAAAAACGTTGACATGTCGCGTACTAGTGCTATTTGCCTCAAATTCTGGCTAAAACAACTTTTAAAGGCAAAAAGCAGAGCGATATGTTCATGTATGAAGAATCAACATGGCTGAACACTTGTATACACCACTGAATTTTCTACTCGTAAGACAGATTCTGATCGATACTGAAGCACACAGGAGAATGTGTAGCTTTTACGTCCATGTTACACAGAAATCGGACGTTTTGGTAAGTCTTTAACCACGGTAGTTTTCTTATATTATTGACGAAAACCAGAGTGACTGTTTATGCTATTGGCTATTTGTGCTCTTAAACTTGCTTGCATTAATCTTGATATATTGGCAGTATGACAGATTCTGTCAAGCATAAGAGGGAAAATTGTTTATTTCATAAATAAATAATTACCCAATACTTAAATATAGGAAATGAGTAGCCATTTTGTGCAGCAAATTTCGCGCACGCTCAGTTGCCATGTCTGCAATTTCTGGCCATGATTACGAATTCAATTGTCCAAGTCTCAAACCATAGTTTAAAATAAAATAGCTCTGGACATGACCAAAGTGAGGTTTTTCTAATGGAAAAGTGCTTGAAAAGGTCATTCTCCATGATCTAGAGCCTTGAAATTTTAAAAATTTTCTCCCCTGGCACCAATCATGGTGGTGTCTCAAGAGGGTCGGCCCAATCCTACCAAGTTTCCTATACCCCTTCCCCCTGGCCTTCATGATCATGTTTATATAGAGAAATATTATAATGGTGTATCTTAAAAAAGACAGAATTTTTGTTTAGCTACAAATTTTTCATTTTATGTTATATCAACTTATGTTCATACTAACAAAATATTGGAGTAGGAAAGTTGAATACTCAGCATATTTTATCATTCTTACTTGGCAATTGAGGTTCAACACCCCCCAATAGTTATTCTCTCGCATTAGCCCTGGCTGCATTTTATCATGATGTGGTTAAGCTGTGTTAGGTATGATTTTTTTAAATGTAGAAAGTTTCATGCCATGTGCCAGTGAAAAGTTTTATAAAGCATTTGTATTAAACAATTGTTGGATCAAGTCCTTGCAAAAAATATGCCCTTATGTACGTCATTATTCATCTGTGAAACACATACACGCATGCATATATTCATAACTATTATAGGCTTGCAATATTGACGTTGGGAAATACTAGAGTAGCAGGTTTTTCTAGCGGCATTTTTCACTTGCGAAATAAAGATAACATAATCTTTTTTTTTCTAAAGCTGTATGTTATGTTTCAGGTTAAACAATGTTTATTTTTAATTTTTCAAGTATTAGTGGTATACGTTCAGATGATTGAGAGGATGCTGATGATGAAAGAAAAGTGACACTTAAATTGGAACTGCCTGACAGAGTAAGTTTTGTTTAATTTTTAACTAATAATCAATTAAAGTAAATGATGAGATAAAGAAATAGTAATGTGGGCTGAAGAACACAAAATCAAGGATATCTACAAGTGCAATTGGGTTCTTTGCTTCATTCAGTTTATTTGTTAATATCCTGGTATTATCGAAAACTATTACTAGTACCAGAATTTTGGTATCTAAAATTTTTCTTGCTTATCAAATAGACATGTGTTGATGAAATTTGTGGATATTTTAATGCGATCAAAGCCTTTGCTGCCTGAAATTGTTGAGTATAATATTGAGGAAGGCCAATCTTCAGTCATTCACCTCCCTCAACACATACGAGTATGTCCATAGGCGGCCCAAAATTTCAGTATTTGTCTTACAAATAGCTGAAACGCGTTATAGCTTGCCCCACTCCATCGAAATTGACTGTGCGCTGCAAGCTATTGATTAGCAATGTCAATTGTATATTGTATATTTATACATAAGGTAGGCAACTATCATGACAGTTACGAACACATGCCTTCAGAAAAATCAAAAATATCTCAAAACACAAACCTTGTCCGAAAAAAGGCCATATCACTAAAATCTCAGATATTTTTTGTACATGAATCCATAATTGCTTCTCGGTAAAGACTGTAGGAGTCCCAAAAAAATGTGTGAACTTTTCAAGTTTTTTTAAAAAATCTTCTGTCACCATGCGGGATGCTTCATATTGGTGCATACATCATTTTATTTATAAAAACTCTTGACTTCAATTGGTTAAAAAAATGAAACGTTTATGACGTTTTTAGAGGAGAAAATGCATTTTCCGGGAGGATTGAAGAGAAAGGCGGTGAAAATGCAAAACAAAACTGTAGCGTAATAAAACTCTTGTATACAGCAAAAAATGTTTTTTTAATTGCTCCATGTAAATTTTATAAATACTGAAAAGTTAAAATCAGGGTAACAAATCTGATGTAGAAGAAAAATCTCACGTATTCGGCCCTTTTGTGGCCAAATTTCAGAGGTAGGGGCCGATTACATGGACCGAGTTGTCCCAGCTAGCCAAGATGGGACAGTTTGCTGAGCTATTTTTTCCATGCGATTACATGGCAAATTAGCAACTGGCACAATTTTTAAATTTACGCGGGAAAATTTGGCGGCTTGTTGTTTATGTCTTGTGTTCCCAAATGCAATGAGACTTTTACAGCAATTCAGTTTACTTTCTTGCTCACTTCTACAGTTTCATGTAAATAAGCAATTAATTGTTTATTACGCCGGGAAGCATGGTAAAATACGAAGAAGAGCGCGACATACGCACCTCAGAAAATCAATGCGAAAAAAGCGATCAAGATGGGTTAATAGTGGAAGGACTGACTTTTGGTGGCAAAATATGATTAATGGTGTATCTCCAGATGGTGACTGGAAAAGAAATTTTTGTATGTCTAGGGAAGAATTTCTCAAGCTATGCGAAGAGCTGTGGCCACATATTTCCCCTGGTAATTCACCAAACTATCTGACACTGTCCCTTGAAAAGAAACTATCAGTTGCCTTGTACTATTTAAAGGACACTGGTTCTATTTGAATGACAGCTATTATGTTTGGAATTCACCACTGTACAGTTTCAAAAGTTATTGTACAAGTTTGCAATGCCATAACAGCACATCTTGGTCCCAAATACCTCCATCTTCCCCGCACTGTTGATGAGATGAGAACCACAGTAGCAGAGTTTGAAACAAAATTTGGAATGACACAGACATTTGGTTGCGTTGATGGTACCCATGTTCCCATACGAAGGCCTACCATAAATTCACAGGATTACTTCAATTACAAGCAGTTTTATTCCATTAATGCTCAGGGAATTTGTGATGCCAAAGGTTTACTCTTAGATGTTGACTGCGGGTGGCCTGGAAGTGTCCACGATGCTAAGGTTTTCTCCAACTCTTTGGTAAATAACAAACTAAAATCAGGTCAGCTTGTCAAAACTTTCAATCATCTACTGCCTGGTTACAACAAAATACCAAACTATCTGATTGGAGATCCAGCATATCCATTGACCCCAAATTGTATGAAATCATGCAAAAATAATGCTAAAGTGATATTCAACAACATGTTAAGGTCCGCGAGAAACCCAATTGAGTGTGCATTTGGTAGACTTAAAGCCAGATGGTCAATTCTTACCAGAAAAATGGACTTTAAACTTGAAATCATACCAAAAGTAATTCCCACATGCTTTTTTCTCCATAATTTTTGTGAGCTTCACAACAGCCCCATTGATGAAGAAATTGTTCAAAGCCAGATTTCTAGAAACATTGCAGAAGAAGCGGCTCACCAAAATGAGCCTGATCCTGTCTACTCAAGCACTACAGGTGAAGGTGAAGCTGTGAGAGACATATTGGTACAATATATTTATACTAATTTGCCTGAAAACTATTAGAAGTCTTTTAAAGTAACTATGAGGCTTAAGAATAACTTAGTAAATATTGGGTGATAATGATTGCAATATGACACAAAATTGAAGTACACCTATTGCCAGGCGGTTCTCTAGAATCTAAGAAGTATAATAACTCTTGGATTGGTCGGGGAGGGCAGTAATTATACTGTCAGATTGGCCAATCTCTCCAATCCCAACATCACTTGGTTATAATTAGTACCAGTCTACCAGCAAGCAAAACAACGCGTTCAAAATGGTGGATATGGAGGAGTGCCTAAATCTAAAGTGATCTAAAGACGCAGTAAACTGAAAGAAATAGCCTTTAGTCCTTAAATACGACGATTAGACTTGATTTGTGTATTTTCGTAGTGTATAAATAAATTTATTTGTCTTGACATTCGGAGTGAATGTGCTATTCTATTATGCAGCTCGCATTTTTAAAAAACCTGAGGTAGACGTCACATTTTCGAGTCTATAAAATATTGCAGACTTGCAGACTATTTAATAGAACAGGTTACAGAACTCCATAGTCAGCTACAACTTACATATTTTTTATCTGGAAGTATAATTGTAAGTAACATCTCAAGTACTACAAAACTACCTATACTGCGACATTGGAATGAGTTTTGAACTCTAATAAATCTGACTTTAAGTTAATACAGCACCATAGTATACTATATTTCAATTATAGTGATTATGTGTATAATATCAGTGAAGATATTCCAATCTCAAGTAGTATAAATACTGCAAGATTGGAGTGAGATTTGAATGCCATATCATCCTATAGATGTATATTGATATTCAATCAAAATTGTAATAAATCTGACTTTAAATTAATACAGCACCATGGTTTTTTATATTTCAAGTAATAGTTCAAATACGAGTAGGAGGACTTCCTCCAATTTCCAAACACCAAGAGGCGTTGAAAATACGAGGCGAAGCTGAGTATTTTTAATGAACTTCGATGCATTTGGTAATCGGAGGAAGTCCTCTATACGAGTGTTTGAACTTGCTTCAAAAGCTAAATAGGAATTTTGTGAGAAAATCAAAATGAAAGTTGGCTTAATATATGTAATTTCTTTCTCTGATTTCCAACCTTCCTCCACAGTACTGATTTTCTTTGTTTTTGGCTCCTGAATTAATAATGAGTTTTTGAATTATAGTGACTATGTGTATAAATATCAGTAGCGTAACTTTAAATTTTCAGTGGTGGGGTCTAGGATAAAATTTTTGGGCAATACGCTGTATGGTAAATGCTTGCATGGGCGACTCTTTTGAACGTATTGGAAATGCCAAGTACTAAAGATTGTAATGAGATGATGTGCAGATCAGAATTCGTTACAGTGAAAGAATGATTAGCTACTTTTCTAGGCAGTATTGCATACTTCATTTGGAAAATAACAAACTACGCTGGAAACATACTTTTGGATAGTTTCAATTTATGAGGCCGAAGTAAAAGATTACGTGCAGATTCCTCATTCAGCAAATGCATTATGTAGCCTTGTTGCATAAATTACAAACCGAACCGGGTTTTTTTTTCGTTTTCTAAGCATTTGAAAAAATATACATTTATCCTGAACTTCGGCGTCGAGGAAGTTGGTAAAAACAATTGAAAGTTGGATAGTTCAATTCAAAATAGGAAAATACGTTCACTAATTCGCTTATATCGTTGGACGTTTGCAACAAATTTTGTTATTTCTCAATGAAGTTCGCAACATGCCATGGAAAAGTAACGTGTGAAATTGCACTGTATGAAGTTAGTTGAAGAACCTTGACCACAAAAAACTGGAAGGCTTATACAGTGTATAAGTAATTTCACAACTTTCTTACTATTTGCACCAAATAACATAGAACAGCATGCACACACCACCAAGAAAATTGTTCAAACCTCAACCACGCAACAAAATGTTAGCACATCATTAGTTAGGACATCAGGCATTTAAACACAGTGGACTCGCATAATTGTCCAAATAAAAACCATAAAGTTGGCGGATAAATAAGTTGCGAACACAACCATTTGTGTGAAAACTTGAAAAAACAGGATGTCAATCTCTAAACAAATGTTGGCCAAATATATCAGGATCTAGCACAATGAACTCGACAACCATGTAAATTATGAAGATAAGCATTTCTCTGAAACACATTTTCGCTTTTGTGCCTAACTGCATTTTAATAACATTATCCCATTTTACAATTCTCACTCGCCACAAAAATTTCCAACTGAAGACTGAATTCTCCGACAAATAACGGTCCAGAGGATATGTGGTCCAGGGCAAGCCCCCCCCTCATAAGTTAGGGAAGAGATTCCAATCCCAAGTAGTATAATTACTGCAAGATTGGAATGAGATTTGAATTCCATATCATCCTATAGGTAAACCTTGATATGAAATTTAAATTCTAATAAATCTGACTTTAAATTAACACAGCACCATGGTATACTATATTTCAATTGTAGTGACTATGGGTATAATATCAGTGAAGACATTCCAATCTCAAGTAGTATAAATACCGCGAGATTGGAATAAGTTTTGAATTTCATATCATCCTATAGGTATACCATAGACATAGGAGGTATAGATCACCGACTCCTATAGTGGAGACTAGAAACAAATCGTGGCAAATTGAACATACCAAGGTGGCAGCACAAGCGGGCAAAAAGCTCAAGTCACCATAGTAAATACTACAAAAATGGGCATTTTCTACAGCGAATTGTGAGACATCTATACAGGATTTGACCTCGATTTTGATTTTATGTACAAAGCTATATCTCATTATGTCATCTTTGGCCTTGTTTTGGCTTTCTTTGCTGCCGATTGTCAAAAATTTGCCAAAGTTTGGAGTGCGACTATATTGGTATGACGGCGTTTCTAGCAAGTAAACACAATGCTGCTCGTGGCCGAAGAGGAGTAATTTGTTAAGTTTCTGCCACTTGGAAGACTTATTGATTGGGGCCAGAGCCACTCTGTTTTGGATGTTTTAAATTTATTGCTGGCAGATGAATAGTCATCAAGATGAAAGTGTTTTCACAAAGCACTGTTTTTGTGCCCTCAGTCTGACTGCACTTATCCACTGCTTGAGCAAAATTAGAATGTTTACTGAAACTCTGCAGTAAGACAACTTCTTATTGCATATACTGTCCAATATTTGACCGAATTATTTTCAGTAATAAAGGTAGTAATAACTTGTACCTATTCTAATTAGTATAATTGATATATCGTAGTATTGAATAATAAAACGTTTTTGTATTCAAGATCTTTCATTACTCTAAACTTTAAACTGCAGTGAGGAGAGCTGGATAGTCTGTCTATCACAACATGGCATGGCCTCACCTCAAAACAATTTATTGTCAGTTGTAAGAAATTAATGACCAAAAAGGTCTGAGTAAAACTGTACTTAAAATATATCTTTGTCATGTTCTCACAGTTGTTTTGCTGTGTTCTTTAACTACTTCAACAAAGCATTTCTTTTATGTATGGTGAAAACTGTGTAATTTACTAGAAGGACAGAGAGTATGTCCCATTGCTAAAGGTATTCCCTCATTGTATGTCAGTGCTTGAAAAATTGAAAACTCCAAAGTTCAGTAATTTATTTACTTTACTTTGCACAGACCTGTTTGGTGTATTTTGCAACTTTTACACTTAGTCTTTTCGGAGAAGTTCACCACATATAGCAGGTGTAGATCACAGACTCGGCTGGCGGCCCAATCAGGAAAAAAAGCACAGATATTTTTTGTAAACAAGACTGAGTGGGTTACTCTCTCGTTGATCGTGCTATAAAGTTTTTATGTGTTTTGTCAATGTAGTGTCTATAGTTTGAGTTTGTGTTGACAAGAAGGAGTAAGAGTCCTGTGTGTTTGCTTCTTTAGCTGAGAAACAAACACACTAACTACAATACAATTACAGTAAATAGAAAAGGTACAAGTTCTTAATAACTTAATTGCTGCATATAATTTGGTCAAATGTTGGACAGTATGTGCAATAAGAAGCTATCTTACTGCAGAGTTCCAAAAAACATACCAATTTTGCTCAAGCAGTGGATAAGTGCAGTCAGACTGGGGGCACAAAAACAGTGCTTTGTGAAAACACTTTCATCTTGATGATTATTCATCTGCCAGCAATAAATTTAAAACATCCAAGACAGAGTGGCTCTGGCCCCAATCAAAAAGTCTTCCAAGCGGCAGAAACTTAACAAATTACTCCTCTTCGGCCACGAGCAGCATGTGTTACTTGCTAGAAACGCCGTCATACCAATATAGTCGCACTTCAAACTTTGGCAAATTTTTGACGATCGGCAACAAAGAAAGCCAAAACAAGGCCAAAGATGACATGATGAGATATAGCTTTGTACATAAAATCAAAGCCGAGGTGATATTTCGGGTAGATTTCTCACAATTTTTGTAGTATTTACTATGGTCACTTGAGTTTTTTGCCCGCTTGTGCCGCCATCTTGGATTGTTCAATTTGCCACGCTGAATTGGGTTGAGTCGGCGATCTATACCTCCTATATCTATGAGGTACACCTTGCTATGCAATTCAAATTCTAATAAATCTGACTTTAAATTAACACAGCACCATGGTATACTATATTTCAATTATAGTGACTATATGTAAAATATCAGTGAAGAGATTCCAATCTCAGGTAGTATAAACACTGCGAGATTGGAATGAGTTTATGACATGCAGAATGCATGTGCGTGGTCAAACCACAATGCAAACAGCAAGCGTTGTTTTCAAAATCAATTACAACAGTGATAATATCCAGAGTAATCTTTGTTAAACATTTCAAATTTTGAAAAGCTGTTTTCTCTCAAAGTAAGCAGTTTTGCTTTTGGGTTACAACTGGACTATTCAGTAAGAGGTTTACTCAAACATGGAAGAGTTAGGAAGCTTTCTTGTCGGATTGCCAGATTTTAATGAAGAGTGTGAAAGGCAGATGTTTACAAAGGATGTTAATCTTTGCGAAATGTAGTGCAGGCGACTGGAGGAAAGAATAGTTTTTTTGCGAGTAATTGGAAGATCGATGCCAGCCATTTCCGAACATGTGACCACTATAGAAGAAATATTTAGCAACCACTTCATTTACTTCCAAGACCGCATACAATTTATTGAAGGACCATTGAGTATTTCCTCGAGATATCGAAGTCTCACTGTCAGAAATGGGAATGTCGGAAGACCTAGGTACGATATTCCGGAGAGAATGCTGTGGGCTATGAGAAGTATTGGCTTCAGGTGGGTCTCAGTTGCAAATTTACTCATGGTATCTGAGCGAACGCTACGCCGAAGAAGAGTTGAACTCGGCTAGAGCGTTGGAGAAAGCGAATTTTCGAACATAAGTGATGCTGATCTTGATGACGAAGTCAGACAAATTATATCCTTTACGCTAAATGCCGGAGAGATGTTGACTTTCGGTGCTCTGCGGGGTCGTGGAATTCGAGTTCAAAGACAAAGAGTTTGTGATTCTATTAACAAAGTTGATCCAAATGGGAGAGCGCTTTGACGAAGAGCAATAGTCAGAAGAGTTTATAATGTCCTATCGCCAAATTTGCTATGGTTAGTACTGGTACATGTAGCATGCCACAAATTATCACACAATTAAACTTTGGAATAACAGGAAAATCAATCTAAGTTACATGAAATGCTTAGGTATTTAGTTTGTTGCAAACGATGCCTGTACACTATACGTTTTTGGATCGACCAGGTACTTTACAAATATTCTAATTCAAGTCATATGCCACTGCCCCATGATTACGGTGCAGTGCGCACACCGCTGAACTGTAAGAGCGGGGGCCTTGCTGGCTGGTGTACATTTACAATGTACCAATAACTGCCCATCAGCTAGCTGCACACGTCTACCCGATAGCTCATTTTTCTTACAAATTATACATAGGCACCTCGACAGCAATCATAAATTGATTCGATGGCGTTTCGTTATTCACGGATGCATTGATGGCTATTCAAGATGTACCACGTATCTACAGTGCAACACGAATAACACGGGAAATACAGTCATGCGATTGTTTCTTGAAGCAGTTGAAACTTATCACATGCCATTGAGAGTTAGAATGGATAAAGGGACAGAGAACATTAAGGTTGCTTGACATGTTCTCGGTTACCACGGTATGCAGGGGAATCACATTATAACTGGATCATTCATCCATAATCAAAGGATTGAGCGCATATGGCATGATTTAAATGATAATGTAACACGTTATTACAGGAATTTGTTTTGTCATATGTCAGAATTTCATCTATACGCATTACAATACGTTTATAAGCCTCGCATAAACCGAACATTACAGGAATTTGAGATGGAATGGAACAACCATGGTGTTCGAAATCAGCGATGCAAGTCTCCCATCCAAATGTGGATAGAAGGGCATTTTTTGAATGCAAATTCCACCAGTACTATCGTGCAAAATGCTTTGATGGGGCAGCCAATTAACTCGGATGAGTATGATATTGATGATGATGCCCCTATTGGTGAGATACAAACAGAAAATCACATGGAAGTACCAAGATCGTCAATAACACTACCACCAGAAGCGAATGGATTATTGAGAAGATTGGTAAACCCGCTGGCAGACGATGATAATCATGGGATTAACTTGTATCAAGCAACGTTGACCATTGTAAACGCAGTCCTTCAGTAACTGCATCGATATACACAATTTAGCTAAAAGCAGATGAATCTCGACTCGGGGAGGAACACGACAACTTAAAAATTGAACTATCTTCAAAATGAGCTTGTTTCAGTTTTACTGAAATGGAGAAATGCAAATAATCAATCCCCAAAGCTTATTATATTACTCTCGAAACACCAACTTTCTGGCAATAGCCGTACGATAATGGACAAAAGGCTTCTATTGTATTTCTGATTATTAAAAACGCTCTTTTGATGGTTTCATAATAGAAGAGAGCCGAAAAATTGTTTGAAGGGATGAAGATGCTTTTACCCATCGGTTTCCATTTCATATCAATTATACACACATATTACAAACGGCCTGCAGTGTACAGTATATTGGAAAAATGTCAACAACTCGTTTAATAGAATGCGGTAACCAATCATAATAAACAACAATATAAACAATCTTAATTATATGCCTTAACAAACTAAGGATACATACTCTGAGAAAATAGCCAACATATTTGTAACAACTTGTCGGTAGATTTACAGGCTATATGGTCTTAGCAAAGTCCAAAACCATGCGACTGACAGGAAATAGCTGATTCAAGCACATCACAAAACTTATCAAAAGAGGAAACCATACTAGGAACTTCAAGAATCATAGGACAAGTGTTCACGTTGGGAAATGGGCTTTCAATTGCACAAACTGTGATCTTTTCAGGATCATGAAAACCCAGTGGTGGAATGTTTGGCGATCCAGTGCAAAACATAAGGAATGCGAACAAACCTTGCTCATCTAAATGGAAAGGAAATTGTTATAATATTCAAAATATGAAAAGCGTTAGCAATCAAAAAAAGATACAAAAGGTATAAATTGAATTCATAACGTAGCATGGAGCATGTGTTACGCATTAACAACCTGGGAGGCGTAACGTACAGTAGCCTCACCTGGTTATTCCTCAAAAAATCCTTTCGCATCAAACGCCTGTCGGGTGACTGATGGAATTGGACAGACAATGAGTGTTAAAAAAACTATTGTTATGTCTTCATTAACTAAGCACCTCTCATTCACGATTTTAATTTATTTAAACGAAGGAGAGTGACAAAACCAAGGGCATAAAAGAGATTAAACTCTCATGATGGCAATGCCAATAGATACCACAGATATGGAATCGATTGGGCATAACGCACATGAACTATTTTCTGAATGCACAACTTTGCAAATACAAAGCAATTTCATTACCAGAATTCACCATGCAACTATGGTGCTAAAATTAAATTAGACAGACTAGCAAGATTGGTATAAAATAACTTTAAGTGAAATTAACATCACAGCCTATGCAGCAATAGGTGGAACTTGCCTTTCTTCTCCAAGTAGTCAAAAACATATTTCTTCAGAACATCTGTCATGCCGTTGAATATGATGAGAGACTGAAATTTTTCTGCAGTCAGTTTTGCATGGCCAGTGCTTTGAACCAACAAAGGTTTGCAAATTTCAGGGAATTCACGGATTTTTGTCACCAATGGTCCCAATCCAATGACAAACTGGTCCAGTTCTGCTTTGCAACTGAGAATGACTGAGTGTAGTAAAACAGCAATGATGGATTCACTTTTTTTCTCCATCGTAAGTTTTTTCGTAAATCCAGCATTCTCTAAGCAATCTGTAACTTCTGGTTCCAATTCACTTCGATCAGCAAAATTGTATATCTAAATTAAATTTAGCAATAATAATTAACACTTATCAAAGAAACGATATGCGATCGTACAATACAAATTATAACACTCAGAAGTAAAAACTACCTGAGAAACACACTAATCTTGACAAAAAGTGCACAAGCATGGTAATATAGTATTATAACGTATTGAAAACAGTTGAATTCATCCCATATATGCGAAGGCAAACGATTTCCAAAAGTCCCCAGATTATTGTTGATTTACAGACAATTAAAAAACTTACTTTGCCAATAATATCCAAAATTTCAGTGTCTGGCACATCTTCTATCGATACAGTCTCTAACACAGCCTGGATTGAATCAGTAGCAATATACGTATATACTGCTGGTGACAATTAAGGGAAACCAGGGCAACCATTTAATATTGAAATGGTTATCATTTTCCCAGCAATTTGGAACAAATGCGTTCGTAGAGCATCTGCATTAAGCAGTGGAAGAATTCTGCCACTTTGCCCTTCAAATAGTCTTACCGGCATACTGGGGGATAAAAGAGAGCGCAAAAGTAACGTAAAATACTCTCTCTTAGGACCCCCACCATCTATGGGAGGTTCATCCTCAAACAAGGTTTCCCAATGTCAAAACTTGGGTTTTTAAACACAGCAATACTATCTTGAAAAACAGAAGCACGTGAGATGCAAATTCGATTATGGGAAACTTTCCACGGTTCCACATATGACAAAACCTCTTTCAATGTAGTAGGAACCAATGGAGTAGTGCTACAATTAGCTGGTAGGTCATCAAATTCAGTTACAAGTAAATCTATAGTTAAAATAAAACATGTTAGTTTTTAACCAAGATATAGCCAAGTGTGCGTGGTGTATATATACAACAACTGCATGGAATGTGCTCAAGTTTTCATTTGTCACATTTGCCAGGGCAATTAGCAATGTCGATGCAGTCTCGACAGCTACAAGCGAACAACCTATGGATGGTTTTCAACGTCACACCAAGCGCTTATGTCTTTTCAATGCACAAAAACCAGATTGATGCAATTGACAGGTATATGACACCTCCTAAAAAATTTTTTCAGCAAAATAAATAACTTTTCTAGCAGATTTTTTCAAACACATGTTAAACACATAACTTGTACTCAGTCACAGTGTTCACAAAGCCAATGCAAAAACCAGCAAGAAAAATTGTGTAAAAATGGTGAATTATTATTACTCTTATCAAGCATAGCAGTACCTTCTGTTTGACAATCTATCATAATGTCAATTGCTTCTTGCAATGTTGCAGACATCCCTACTACTTCATTGTATTTCTCTTGATCTTGATAGGGAAATATTGCTTTCAAACTTTCAACAATACTGGCTTTGGATGAAGTGCTATCTTCCTCATTTCCTTTACTTTGGGTTGAATTGGTTTCACTTGTTTGTCACTCATCCTTTCATTTTGAACAATTAAAATATAACATTGATTTACTGGCCCTTACTCAAATGTAATACAGTCAATAAAGGTCAACTATAGCAATACACATACCTTGATAATATAATATGACTTTAAGTCTTTCTTTTTTGAACATTCATCATCTGAATCAGTGTCCTATCAATCAAATTTCCAGTGGTAGCAGGACGATTTGGAATTCACAACATGCAAAGCCTTTTAATAAATTGTTTACAAAATTTGTTGAAGAATCGATCATTTTAGTCACATGACATTTACTGCTTTGAATGTACGGGTAGTCATCAACAAAAAAATTTTTAGCTTTTGATGCATAATTTGAAGTTTTATTGATTATTTTCCCCAGTAATTTCTAGGACAAAGAAATATTGTTGACTACAGATTATAATATTCTCATATACGCACGTTCTATTGTGTATATTTCTACAGTATATGTTACTCCTTTTCTAACCCTAATGTATATTTAACTATGTTAACAATGCTACTTTGTTCTTCAACGTTCACGTGGTCCAGTGACGTATTTACTATATCATCCCCCTTTTTTTTTTTAAATATGAAAATCAATAACTATTTACAATTTTGTTCGTTTTTTTTTTTGTTTATTCTTAATCATCTACGGATTGTCCATATCAAGCAGGTTTACTCCGAACTCTGTTGGATCAGCGAACGTCAGGTTGATGCGGTTGTCGTTGTTGTGGTTGTTGTGGCTGATGTTGTGGTTGTGGTTGTTTTTTTGTTTGTTGTTCGTCATCGTCTGTTTCACTGTCAACTGTCGTGGTTTTTGGTATTAGTTTAAACTGTAAGACATTACGCGTGATGGTGTGACCGTTTCTGCTTTTTGCTGTAACTCTAGAATGTGATCTGTAGGTTACTACGTATGATGTTTTGTTAAAGTTTGTTGATAGTTTGTTCTTTTTGTCTTGTTGTACCAAGACATAATCACCTATCTTAATGCTGCTCTTTTTGTACTCCTCCTGCTATTAGCGTATTCTTTGTTGTATTGCTGTTTCGTGGCGTCATTCCATTTAGCTGTGCTATGTCGATTAACCAGTTTACATTTCTTCAATATGGGGAGTTTGCCTTTCACTGTCCTGTTGGACATAAGTTCTGCTGGGGGTACTTGTGTTGAGCTGTGTGGTGCTGTTCTGTATTATAGAAGAAATCTACTGAGCTCTTGCTGCCATGGTCGATTCTCCACATGAGCAGTCTTCAATGCTTTTCCCAGGGGTTGCATAAACCTTTCCCCTTCCGCGTTTCCTTGCGGCCATTTAGGGGTCGAATATTGTGCTTTGATTCCAAGGACGTCCAAATATCGCTTGTATTCGGTTCCGCTGAAG